>JBCJKH010059225.1:0-13410 GCA_039877255.1 Loriculus beryllinus | reverse complement strand
ATGAGGCCCTCAGTGCCACGGGTTAGCGGTGCCCTTGGCGGTGCTGGGTTGGACTTGATGCTCTCAAAGCTCTTTTCGGACCCAAGCCCTAAGCACCCTCCGGGCGGCCGCTCGGGTCCCGCCCCGCACTCACCGCAGCGCCCCCCAGCGCCGACCCGCGGGGTCAGCGGGAGGCGGGCACCGTGACAGGAAGGAGGCTCCCGCCCGCACCGGCCGTTGGGGGCCTCCCCACCTCGTGCGGGGTCGTTGGTGGCTGGCGGGCGGCAGCTCCCGGCCCGCTGGAGAGAGCGCAGCACGGCGGAGGAGGTAGGGCCCGTGCGACGGCTGTCCTCGGGTGAGCGTGCGTGAGGCGCCGTCTGGAAGGTTCCATGGTGCTGGCGCGGCCCCCGGGGAGCTACCAGGAGGCGAGGGCGGCCAGGCCTTGAAGTCTCCCGCAGGCAAGGCCCCGCGGTGCCGCCCCAGGCAAGAGAGATCCCTCCCTAGCGCCTCCTCAGTGGTACTTCCCACAGATGGATGCTTCAGTCTATGGAGCTCTGTGTCGGAGTTGTGCAGGTGTTGGCAGAGCCCTGAAGCTTTCCAGGCAGAGGTGACAGAGGAGGTGCCTCAGGAGGACATCCCTGCTGCAGTAAGGTCTCAGCGGGTTGCCAGACTTGCAGCTATGGCAGAGGTTGTGGTTCTGGTGGGCTGTGTCTCTGGGGTTGTTCATCTTACGACCTGCTGCAGTGGTGCGGTGTGAAGGTTTGCATGCAGATGGCATCCCCTGTGGATGCTGGAGGGGCAAAGAGGGACAGGAGTGCAATCGCTTCTGTGTCATGCATTTTATTAACACAAAACATGCTCTGGGGCATAATAGAGGGGAGTGGGATTTAACAGCAGTGTGGCAGCAGATGTATGCTGCTTCTGTAGCTGTTTCTCCCTGTGTTTTCAGAAGTGTTCATAACCTTGTATGATATTTCTATATCCCCAGCAGTAGTCACAATTGGGGTCCCCTATATTGCCTAATTATGGTCTCCAAAAGCTATGAGAAGAAAACAATGAGTTTGCAAAGTGAAGGAACTCATGCTTAGCACCTACCACACTTATTCTGCCTTTTGGCCATGTTACAATGCAGTCTCTAGCTACATGATGTTACAGTATCATCTGTAGTGCATAGGAGAGACTTCTGCGTGAATCGAGTTTATGTTTGAACTGTTCTCTGCAAAACACTGTGTTTTGTACCTTAAATCTGAAGGCAAGTAGTGTCTGCAACAAGATTTTGGTATGCCTCTATGGTTGAGGTAGTTGGATTATCTCTGCTGTCAGGTGATGGCTATTATGCTCATCTACACCCCCTACCAGGTGATGGCTGCTCAGATGCTATCACATCTGTCCTTCATTTGCTGTGGTTCTGAGCTCTGCAGGCTCTCTGGTTCTCTTGGAGAGCCAAGCCCCTTGGACTCAGTACCTGAAACACTTAACTACAATGAATTTAAAGTTCATTGACTCTGGGTAAAACAGTGCAGCATGTGACCTTCCAAGTGTAAATTGAAGACAAGTGTTTAAGACTTTACTTGGCATTTTCTGTGTGTGCACATGCGGATATTAGCTTTGTTTAGATGCATGCATACATGAAAAATGTATTCGTGCTCAAGGTGAACTGTTACTAATTGACCCAGTACCTGACATGTACTATATAAGCAATAAATTGTGTATATGCATCAAATGAGCAGCTGAGCCCATAGTCATGAAGGTAATTCTCATTACCACATGTCAGTGTACAGTGTGTTTGGGGGCTGAGAAAGAAGTCAGTTATTTTTGAGAGCACTGATGCATATTGTCTAAGCCTTGCAAGCAGCGCATGAATATTTTCTCAGTAGTCAGGTTGTCTTTAATGAAAGTGGTCTGATACAAATGACTGAGCTATAATGGTTTACTCTAGGCACAGGCAAAGACACCAAAACTTGTGGAAAGCCTCAAGGTAGTGCTAATTATGGTGCCTACTTTTACGAGATATTTTTGTTTCCGCTGATTTGACAGTGCAGACCAAACAGGCTTGGGCTTTTTCTTAAATACTTAAATACTGGAAGTCTGCAGGACTGGTCCTCCTATTTTTGCTTCAATTCGCAATTGAGCTGGTGATACAAGGACAGAATGGTTCGCTAAGGAGCAGATTCAGCTCTGAGTTTCTTATTTATAGAAGGCAACAGGGAAGGGAGGGAGGCACTTGTTTAAAGACTGGAAAGTATCTTAGCTCTTTGTTGTACCCTTTAATCTTCTTATTTTATTTAAAACCACTTCAGCAGCTGCAGCTGCTGTTTAATTTGGAGAACAAAACCCTAGCAGTTCAACTGTCTAGGGATACTTGAGGCCACAAGTGGAAGGGAAACCCACATTGAGGGCAAGTCCTTTCTTCTTCTAAATTCACAACTTATTGTGGGTTTATTTTTAGTGCTGTTAATCTCACTGAGTGCTGCTGTGAGAAACTCTGCCAGGCAGGCTGGCAGGCTTTGAAGGGCTTGAGAAATGGGATTTCCTGTTCCACTGGCTCAGAGCTGACTTTTGCCATTGTCAGGAGCTATTATCGCCTTCTCGCAGCCGAAGCAGATAACACAGCTTCAAGGTCAGGGAAGACACAAGCTTTCGTCAATATTATTAGCAGAAGAGTCTGCTTGCAGTCAGGGCAAGTGTTTCTGTAGTGAGTGTTTCAGGGCAGATGTTTCTGATGTAGTCAGGGACCTCTGCCTTGGCAGAGGGGTCTGCAGGTGTATCACAGAACCACACCAGCAGTTGAGGTCGGAAGGGACCTCTAGAGACCTGCTCAAAATAGGTTGCTCACTACTCTGTCCAGTTAGGTTCTCAGTGTCTTTGGGGTGGACACTACACAACCTTTCTGGATAGTCCATTCCTAAAACAGCTGCTAGAGATATAAGTTTATTTCTCAGCTTCACACTGACCTGCTCTTTGTTGAGGCTTTTATGCTTCTGCTGAGCATTATCTCTTGTACCTGAGACTAGCCGTATTAGTGTAGCACATTCTCTTCATGCTGTGCGGAATAAAAGGAAAACAGGCTGGTCTAGTGAAGTAGTAATCCCTGGTATAGGAAGTATTTCTAGCTAGAGCTGTCAGAAAAAGCAGCTGTGTTTACCATAAAATGTCATGTACTCTTGAAAAGTGTTCAGGTTGAGACAGTGGCTTTAAATTGCAGTGTCTGCTCTGGATAGTTCCTTTGCAGGACATCCTGCAGAAAATCAGGTTTCAGGTGGATGAAACTAAGATGAAACAAAGCACTCCTGACTCAACAGCAGTGTGTACATGCTGGAGTTACCTGGAATGGTAAATTGTTGTAAAACAGACTCTACAATCTGCCTGACATCAAGAGCTGGTGGTTTTACTGGTGCTGTCAGCGCTAGTCTCGGGTGTAACACAGCCATGAGATGGCTCCTGCAGCCACATCTGACATTGGCTGAATTAAGAATTGCATTCAAAGTAGTAGGTAAAGGTGCATGCTGCAATATCCTTGTTCCTATATTTAGGTTTAGCATAGCTTGCTAGGGCTTGGTACTGCAAGTGACTGTGTTCAGAGGCAATGGTGGAGTCAGTGCTCCATTTGAGACTGAAGTATTGCCTCAGCCACAGTGCGATGGTGGTTAAGACCTGGCCAAAACAGAATCTGTTTGCTGCTCCACTACCTTCCCTGTGCATTTTTTTCTTTTCTGCTTCTGGTTTTTTCACCTGTGAAGTGGAAGATCCTTTCCCATCGTCTGCACTGGGAGGGGTGACCCATGGAGGGTGCCAGCCCAGTACTGTGCTGCCAGAGCAGAGCTGCATGGGAACACGTGGGGCAGGCTTGCTGTGCTGATGAGTAGTGTGCTGACACTGACCCCTTTGGGAAGCCAGGTTCTTCAATTCTGGTTGTCATAGAATTATAGAATGGTTTGGGTTTGAAGGGACCTTAAAGTTCATTTAGTTCCAAATCCCCAGCCAGAAGCGGGCACATCTTCTACTAGACCAGGGTGTTCAAAGCCCTGTCCAACCTGGCTTTGAACACTGCCACAGATGGGGCAGCTACAGCTTCTCTGGGCAACTTGTTCCAGTACCTCACCACCCTTATAGTAAAGAATTTCTTCCTAATGTCTAATCTAAATCTTTCTTTCAGTTTAAAGCCATTCCCTGCCTTATCTTATCACTATGTGCCCTTGTTAAAAGCCCCTCTCCAAATTTGTCAGCCATTTTAAGCTGCTCTAAGGTGTCGCCAGAGCCTTCTTTTCTCTATGCTGAAGAAGCCCAAGTTGCTCAGCCTGTCTCCATAGGAGAGGTGCTTCTGCCATCTGATCATCTTTGCGGCCCTCCTCTGGACCCACTGAAGGCATGCACTGCTTAGTGTGTGTTTTGCTTACCAGGGTAACCCTGCTCTGTACATTGATACCAACATGGATATTGCATAGGTGACTTTCCAGCACAAGATAATGTTATTCATAGCCCCAAATTTTTCCTCATCTGTTATGCTGCATTTTATCTGCTCTACCTGATTCTTTGTTTTTCCTGATTGTCATTCATTTACAAATAATGGCTCAACAGTTGACAGCCGGGTAAATGCTGTCTGCACCTTGACCAGACATACATTAGCAAGATGTCTGGTTTGACTGCAAGAGGAGGAAGTAGGAGCAGCCCTTGAGGCCTCATCCTGTCATGTAGCAGTGTGGGTGGTCGGTGACAGAAGCTCTGGGGACAGCACAACAGCTCCTTTTCCAGCCCCAGAAACAGTCCTGCAGGAGTATGGGTTCTCTTGAACAGCAGGTCCCACTGTGGGAATGGAGATGGAGGGCCAGTCCCATGAGTTTCTGCTTCTTACAGAGAGGACTGTTATGCTCATTATGTTTCTGATAAAAGTATCCTGATAAGTCTGTACTTTTTTTTTTAAGGTCAGTGTTTGCAGTGCATGTATTCTGTGCTGCTTGACAAAGCAGAGGGTGCAGTTGAAGGAGGAGGCTTGTGGGAGAGTTGAGATGGTTTTTGCCTACTACTTGTAAGCTTGGTGATTTTGGCCAGGCTGCTTCATCCCTTTTGTTTCTCTTGTCTTTCTCTCTGTGTTGTCTCTTTTAGCTGGATTGTCAGCTGGTCTGTAAAGCCTTCAGCAGAAGGATTACGATTTAGTCTGGGAATGATGTTTGACATTGGCCTTGATGCAGCCTTTAAATGTTGCTGTAATCCGAATTATAAATACTGCAAAATATCTCTTATTTCTTATCACTACACTAGGCAATGAAAATGCAAGCACGAGCATCTGATGGTAAACCTTAAGGTGAATCTGGTAGCTCATTTTCTTACAGTAGGAACAGGCAGCTTGCTGCTTTTTCCCATAGATGCCAAAAGGAAAGGGTGCAGACGTGTTTGCTGAGAGGCTGGAAACAGCCCTCTGCTTAAAGATGCCTGAGCTTGTTGTGAATGAGCTGGTTTGGGTGTGGGAAGTGGTTGAGCTGTGTTAGCTGGCACAGCTCTGGGCTCATGCAGCCAGCTCATCAGGATCCAGTACCCAAGCCAGTTTATCTGCAGGTGCTTCAAGTATCGCTGTGTGATGCAGAACTTATTTGCTAACTGCTGCTTTGGAGTTCCCAGGACCTGGAGTTCTATGTCTTATTTGAGGTAGCATAGACATAATCCCTGGCTTGGAGGTGTCTTACTCTTCGGCTGGTTAAATTTTAATCAGTCTTTCACTTTACTCTAAGACAATTTAAAATAAGAAGCCCAGACCAAATAGGAGCATGGGTCAGTAGGGGTGTGTGCAAGTCTGAGGAGACAGTGGTCTTCTTGTTCTCTATAAAATCCTGGCATACATATCCTGGCAGCAAATATGGAGGCACCCAGGTAAAGAAAAAGATAGCAAGTGGTCTGTCTGATGAAGGTTCCTCTGATATCATTAGGATTCAAGGTGACATTGCTACAAATTGCCTGTTGCGTATCCCCACTTAAGAGTTGAGTCATTGAAGGTAATGATATACACCAGTTCTTCTTTAGATATCAAGTGGTGTAAGAGAACCATTTGGGTTTCTGAGAGTTTTGAACTTGCAGCAGCTTACCTTGCAGAAAGGTAGTGGTTCTAGTGGTTAGGTCAGGTACTGTGGCTGAGGTTTTTTAAGTGCTGAATTAACTTTTTCCTGCTGTTCCATGGGAACATACTTAAGAAACCCCCAGACCAGACACTCTGAAAATCCCATGTTTGTGTAGTGCTTGTGGTAGCTGAACTAAGCCCTGAACGCTGGTATGCCTGTTCTGCAAGTCAGGGAGAAGAGGAAGATTACAAGGAAAGACGTTGACTTGAGTATGCGTCCTGTCTCCTTAAGTTGTACTGTCCAGTAATGGAAAGGACTAACTACTTGTTGAGCCATGTGTGTAGTTTGTCCTTAGTCTTTGTTTAGTTCACGCCAGGCTGTGTTCAGGTGCAGTTTCTGCTTGCACTTGTCTGCTTCATCTCCTGGGGAGATGGGCTGCAGTAGGATGGAGTCAGCCAGAACCTACAGATCTGTACTGGCTGTGTCCAGTGTGAAAGGTTATTGCAACATTTGAGGTATGAATGGTAATGGGTAGAACCCATGTCACTTGAAAATACAGAGAATGTGTTTTGCATGTTACTAATGTGCTTTGCATGAAGATAAATTCTCAGTCTGCTTGCTGCTCCCACAGCTGCTGCTGCTGCTCTGCTCTTCACAAGAGAATTGTGGAGAAAGCAGATGACCTTTGTAGCATGCATAAAGTATGTAGAGAGGCAGAATATGGTGCCACCCATTAGATGTTATGTGAAGCAGCTGGGGATCAGTTGTGCTACAGTGCTTTGTGCTGGGCCTTGTACAATACCCTGCTGATTAGCTACTATGGAGAAGAACAATGTCTAAAACCTTGTTACAAAGGACTATGTAGCAGAGATGCTGTCTTTTCTCTTTATTTCCTGAAGGTTTTTACAAGCTGTATCATGTGCCTGCTGTCAGTTGTGCTGTGCAGAGGCAGGAGACGATGGAAGAAAGGTGTGAATATACCTCTCTCTAGCCTGTGTGGGTTCTACATAGCTTTGCTGAGAACCCTGATGGCATTTGGTCTCTTTGTGACAAGAGCACAGCTTGAACATCAGAATCTGTTTGTATGAGGGGAAGGACTATGCATAACCTAGTCCTTCTCAAATGGAACTGTCAAGTAGAGCCTAATACCACAGGAGCCTGGGCAGATAAGTACTGTGGCATGTTATTGAGGCTTATTTCAGTAGCACATGAAAGCTGAGTCTGTTCAGTTATAATCTTTGGTAGTGCAGCAAGGGGCAGCTTTGTCCACATAGGTGTGATGAACTAGGAGAAGGAAAAGAGGTATGTGCTGCCCACATTATGCAGATTCAGGAACTGACATGAATAGCAATTCAATGATTCTCTCGTCTCAGTTGCTTATAGGAACTCTGTGGTTTGGGCTGGAACTTGAATCCATATCTGAACCTGGCAACAGCATGTTCAAATGAGTAGGTCTGCAAATCTCCTGTAGTGGCCTGTCCCTAGAGACAGGCTCTTTCATTTCTCAGTACATCACTTTAGAATTGCTCTTTCCAGATGCAAATGCTACATTTCTTTCTTTGGTAATGAAAGAAAAGCTGTTTTGGCATTTCTTCTCTCTTGGTATAGCACCAAGATCCAGCACGGTATCTGCAAATGGAGAGGCTGCAGTGTAGGTCTGGATCACTCAGGCTGTACAAGCAGGGAAGCAAATGCCCACTATCATTCAGTGGGCATCCTAGAAACTAGATTTGTACTATTTGTGTTTTGTGGTTGATTCTGAGCTCTCCCATGCCTTTGTGGGGGAGTTTAGGAACTTCTACAAGTGTGTGTTTTCGTGTGGGTTCTTGGGAATCTGGTAACATGGGGGCACAGTTGCAATTTTTTCGTTGCTCAGGAAACCTAAGGGTTCATTTACAGGCTCTCTCTCCCCTTCCAATGGATGCTTGTTTTTGCAAAACTTGTAAAAACTTTCTAATCATATTGAAACTCCTGCCTGTCTTCCAGGTTGGTTGAAATCAGCCAGCACTTCAAAAGTTCAGGGTAAGCAAGAAAAACGACAGGCAGGTGGAGTCTTGCTTAAGGTTTCTTCATTTCAGATTATCTGGCTTTAAAAAAAGCTCCTGTTTTCATTTCATAGGCCAGAAGTCTCTCACTGCAAAATAAAACAATACTCTTATAAACCACCTGAGCTATTTATCTGAGGAGCACCTGGATCAGAAATGAATGTTAATCCAGTAATAACAGCTAATTAAACTGTGATAATGGGTGTTTTAATCTCTCTTCTCCAGATGTAGTTTTGCTTTTTGCCTTCTTCAGGGAGATTGTAATGAAGCACAGAAGGCTTCTAATCCACTCAAAATTCCTTGATGGATTGGAGTATTTCTTGTGCTTTCAACATTTAAGCAGTGTAACACCACAAATTCATTCACAGGGTTGTCTGTGAATGTTACTAGTCTTGTTACTAAATATTATTAGTTATACTAATGTTAGTGTGTTACTAATGTTAGTAGCCTTGTTACTGAATTTAGTCTAGTGGTTTGATGTAGGTGGAAGAAAGGTGATTCCAGAGAATCTGATCTCTGCAATGGTCCATGAATATCCATGTGGCAAGGCCAGGTTTATGAAGATCCAGCTCTCAGCCAAGTCCAAATGGGAGTCCACTGAACCACCACTCAGGTCTTGTCCAATCCTAACAGCAGCCACAGGTTCCTGGCAGTTCTGATTCTGATTTTGCCCCTAAGCACAAACAGATGAAAGTGACTGTAAGTGGCAAAGAGCAGTTACAGCCTAAATCAGGCTGTGTTCCCATGAAGGTCTGCAAAATGCATGTTCCTTCTTCAGTGGCTTTGTTTGAGCTACCTTATCTGCGTGCACAACACAGCATGGTTCCCTTTGCTAAGGAGCCCAGTAGCTGCTCAACAAGGCGGTTTAGACTCAGCTCTGCTTGATTTGGAGCAGGACAGGTACTTATCATTCCCTGAGCATCTCCTGTTCTTTTCTGCAGCATGTTGTAAGTGTGGCTTTTGACCTTCAGCCCATCACAATGTGCAGTGGGAGTTTTGTGGCTGGGAGTCTGGGATACAAACATGCCCTCTATCTCTGTGCTGAACGTCCACTGCAGAAGTGCTTGCAATTGCAAAGGGCTAAGCTTTGTGATTCAGGGGACACTGTGCAGTCTGCTCATGCCTCAGTGCTGAGCTTTGTGTGAGCCTGAACTAAGCCACACTAAAGTAGTGGCTTTGTAGTTAAAAATCCCAAATGGAAGAAGCCTTACCTGTCCAGCTGTGAATTGTGTGTTTGCTTTCTTTTGCTCTATAGATTTCTTCTGATTCTTCCGAATTGTCTTCTCTTCCAACTGGGATTTCTGTTTAGCCACAGAATGCCAACAAATGTCAGTTTGCAATGCCAGAGCACTTCCTGCTATCTACTCCTAATGTCATCCTTCTGGGAGTGAAATGAGGGACCTACTGTACAAACCTTATTGGGTCAATAGGTGCAAATTCAAGGAAGTATTGGTTCTTTGCTGTTCTCCAGGCTGTGAATGTCACTGGCATCACAATGAACAAATTGATAGTGATGAATAATACTGAGGTCTTGATACAAATCTTGTTTTCAGATTTGCTATGAACTACCTGTCTGAGCTGCAATCCTTTTCACATGCTGGGGGCTTTGATACTTTGATCAAAGGATGGCATCTATTCTGTAGATTTCCTTTATGCTGGTTTAAAACAGTTTTTTAAACTGGTACGATTATTCAAAGACATTTATTATTGTTTGTGCTCTTTTGAAAATGTTCTTAAAGTAGCTACAGTTGTCACAGTTCTGCTGCAGTGGGTACGACTGGTCTTCAGGCACAATTTGTCTTGTGCTTCTTGTATTCACTCCTGCTGAGACAGGTTTTATAGCCACAAGGGTTCAAATTAACCTTCTGAAATTGTTGAGTGTCAGTAAACCTTGCTGAAAAGGACACTGAGTTCTTTCTGCTACAGGTTCTATATAGATTTCAGGTAACTATAAAAGTCTTGAAATATTCAGTGTCAGTTTCCAGTTCTGTTCTGGATTATCCCTTTTATGTGGAGCCAAACACAGAGTTCTCCTTATTCATAAAAGCCAGTTCTTCTAATAGGCAGATGTAAGTATTCTGGCTGTCTGCAGTACCCAAATTTGATACAGAAGACTTTACAAATCAATGTGTTTCCACCTTGCAAAGTAAAATTATCTCTTACAGTTAGTCATCTGAAACCAGATATATTAACTCCTTCCCTGCACTCCGTCACGACAGAAACAGTAAAGACTCTAGCAGTAGCTTGCAGTAAACCTAAAAAAAGAATTCAGGTTGGCCAAGAGAGAATTAGGATAAATTTCTGTATAAATAGCTATTTTATTGCCCACCAGCCTTTATACAAGAGAGTTAGCTCTTCTACCCAAACTAATCCATAACTATGCCTTGATGCTTAGGAACAGAAAGAATATTCCTAGAGATGATTTTGTCAATTAATCTTCTGGAAGTCAGGTTTTTTTATGTTTGATATTTGGTCAAGTGCAGTTAAGGGGAGGGGGTGGTGATTTAGAAACACTTTCAAGTATGAATTTTTCCTAAAGAAATTCAGTCTGTGCAGAAAGAAGCAGAATAGGACTTTTAACTGCTGTGTGGCCTTATGGGGTCTAATGAGTATGTGGTGCTGGAGAGTTGTGCAGCCTTTTATTTATCAGAGTGGATTCACCTTCAACTTCTTGTGCATGAGCATTAAAGCCCTTTCATTGGTTCAGTGTGGTAGTTAAATTTGTGAGTGGTGCCAAGGACCAGCTTGTTTTCCTTGTTTAGGTTTCCTTCTGCAGTCCTTGAGGGCAGTACTTGTTTCGGGGCAAGTATCTTCTAAGCCTTACTGATGTCAGGTTGAAGCAGTGGTTTCACAGAAGCCAAAGTCCTTTGTGAGATGGCATTTGACCTTTCTGTATCTGATGCTGCTGAGGATTGCTCTCCACTGAGTGGAAAGGCTGTCTAGCCGAGGCTTTCTGTGCCCTTTCTTTGGAATTATCCCAGAGATGATTAAAAGGAGGAGTTTTATATAAGTGACCCTGCTCCACTTTGTGAGAGAATGTTAGCTGTCTGCACTGGTGTGTAGGAAACCACCAGAGTACTATAATGCCTTTTTTTTTGGTTACAATGAAAAGAAGTCACAGATGACACATAGAGTGGGGCAGTCCTTTTAATTTTTCTTTTTTTTTTTTTTTTTTTTTGGCTCAACAAAGCTCTCTGAATGTTCTCTCATCTGAGTGTTTGGCCACAACAACTTCTGTTTTCTGTGTCACATGCTAACAGAGCTTTGAAAAGTCTTATTGTTCGTGTCAGCTGTGACAACCAGAACAGTTCTTCTGTCCGTGAAAAGAATGGAGACCACATTAGCACACTGAGGGGTTTTGCCAGCTGGTTGGTATTTTTCTCACTTTTTATCATCAGTTCCATTGGGAATACTGGGATTTGTCTACACTGCATACAGCTATACAATGTAAAAATACCAGATTTGACTTCAAACCTTCAGTTACTGAGCTTATATTCAAGGACTAGTATTGCCACGGTGGCATGGAGAATTTAGCCATACTGAGCCATAACTACTACCAGCATCTGGGCATTAGAACTAGATTTAAACTGTCTTGTGTTGCTGTTTATGCTGCAGACATGAAGATTGGTTTAATTTGTTTAGTAGGTTTGAACAGAACAAAAGAATAACCTATTCCTCTGTCCTCGGTTTAGATAATGGAAGAGTGTTTCTGGATTTGAGCCTTTCAGTTAACAGCTGAAATGCTGAGCTAAGGATTGGCTGGACAAGTTACATGACAGCTGTGAGTAAGGGCTCGTTTGATAAAGTGTGGCTTTATGTGAGTATACTTAGTAGGGACTCACAAAGTTGGCTTGTTCTTTTATGGGATTGCTTGCTTCTGTGATGGTCTTTTAGTCTTCAGTTAATGGTCAGGAGCTAATTGTTACCTGACAACATCCACCTTTAGAGCACCTTGGTATGCCCATGTTTGGCCACAACTGTTGAGCCAGAATGAATCTTTCTCCCCCCTCAGATCTTGTCACAAAAGTGTTCTGTAAGAAGCACGGGTTATTTTGTTAAAATTCTTTGTTAAAAGGTGCTATTCATATGTAAAATGGCTGAGATCTATGGGATCTCAGACTTGATAACTTCCTGCAGCTCTCAGGCAAAAATGAAGAACATAGCTCTGGTTTTGCTGTGCTGAAGTAGCACCAAATGTGAGGAGCACAAGTCTACAAAACGTATATATGGCTGTGATTGATTGGTTTTAAGGGAAAGATTTTAGCCCTGTGGTGGCTTGTGCTCATTGCCTGAAAGTTGACTGGGGATTCTGCAACGACAGATATAAATCTGGGAGTTTGACAAGGCAAGGCCTGCAAAAGGCATGTATGCTAGGAGGGAGTGGGGTGGGTAGGTAGTTCAGGTGTCAGTTCGCTGCAGCATTTGGTTATTTTCCTGGTGTATTTAGTTTTATTTATTTAGCAATTCTTAAACAATGGTATGGGTATGTCATGATCATTAGGGAAGGGGAGGAGTGTGTGTGAATGTAGCCCCATGAAGCTGCCTCTGTTGTTCTGGCAGCATTTTAAATGTCTTTTTGTAAATTGTTTAGGGCAACAACATGACCATTTCCTCAGTGTTAAACCTAAGCCTGTCCTAAACACAGGGGCAATTCAGGCTCAGTGCTTTACAGTGTGGATAGTCAGCAACATGTTGCACATGTATAAAGTCAGCGACAACCTTCAGTGGCAGCCACCAACCAGTTTGAAGACTTAGTGGCACTTCTTTGACTGATGTTACTATAGCACGAATCAGTAACCTCTGAAATATGCTTGCCTGCCTTGAGGCTGAGCTTTATAGTAACATATACTCCTGACAAGAACATTAGTGTTGGCACAATTTCAGTGTTTTCTTTATTCCACTGCTAACTCCAACAACATAGGCTACACTAAAATAAGCTCATTATTGTCTTCTTGTTAACTGCTTGTAAAATATAAAAAAGATTACCCTGCTTAGAGGAGTATCTGTGCTTTCAGGAATATCAACTGGCTGCAGAATAAACTCAGGCTGGCTGCCACAAACAACAGCAGGCTCTTCTAAAGGTGATATGGTACTTCTTTCATAGAATCATAGAATAGTTAGGGTTGGAAAGGACCTTAAAATCATCTAGTTCCAACCTCTCTGCCATAAGCAGGGACACCTCACACTAAGCCATGCCACTCAAGACTTCGTCCAACCTGGCCTTGAACACTGCCAGGGATGGAGCATTTACAGCTTTCTTGGGCAACCCATTCCAGTGCCTCACCACCCTAACAGTAAAGAATTTCTTCCTTAGATCCAATCTAAACCTCCCCTGT
>JBCJKH010059223.1:23276-36214 GCA_039877255.1 Loriculus beryllinus | reverse complement strand
TTTCTGAACACTTCCAGGGAGGGTGATTCCACCACTTCCCTGGGAAACAGGGTTCAATTTGTGATTACCCTCTCTGTGAAGAATTTTTTCCTAATATCCAGTCTACACCTCCCCTGGTGCAACTGGAGGCTATTTCTTCTTGTCCTATCACTTGTTACTAGGGAGAAGAGACTGACCCACACGTCACTACAGCCTCCTTTCAGGTAGTTTGTAGAGAGCAATAAGGTCTCCCCTGAGCCTTTTCCAGACAAAAAAACCAAAACAACCCAGTTCCCTCTGTTGTTCCTCACTCAATTCCCTCACCTAGACCATCAGTGAAGATATTAAACAACACTGGCCCTAACACCAAGCCTGAGGGACACCACTTGTTACCAGTCACCAACTATGCGTGATACCATTTACCACCACTCTTTGGGCTTGGCCATCCAGCCAGTTTCCAGCCCAGCCAAGAATACATCTCTCCAGGCCATGAACAGCCAGTTTCTCCAGAACACTTCTCTCTTTATTTTGTAAGATTCTGAGCAGAGTAGTGAATAGGGTGTGTTTGTGACCTTTGCCATTAATGTTTTCGAATTGCTGACCAGTTGCTGGTACGTCTTAGGAGGTTATTTTCCTTTGCCTCTTGGGATCTTTGATGGCAGCTTTTTTTAGAATTACAGTTTATAATTGTCGTAATAAATTTCAAATAAGATTCTGACTCTTAGTTAACACGTGGAGTTCATTTAGGGGTATGAATACAAAGTGACAGTTGTTTAAAGGTATTTCTTCAAATTGTGCCAATGTGAAACATACTTTAAAGCATCTTGCTTTTGTTTTTATTGTGGAAAAAGCCCCAGTAGACTAAAACTGGCTTTTTACTATGCTCTGCCTTCCTCCTTTTCCTGTGGAAGTAAAATTCTGAGAATTTATTTCTCTGGTCTTGGTACAGTCCTACAGAGAAGTGAAAGCACAGTTGCCACAAAATAGCAGAATGTGAGTGATAGCACCTCTGATTTTTATTAATTTCAGGATGTGTTATGAAATGCCAACTGCATTAATCTTGCATAATACAGAAACGATATACTTTAGTATTTTTTCACATGTATTTTTATCAAGAGCTCTCAACTAAGTTTTGTTTTAGTCCTCTGTATGTTGCTGGGAAAGGGTTGTCTGCCTAGATGATGGAGTTAAGCTTGTATTTGAAATACACTGACACTTTAGCTTCAAGAAGTAGCCTCTCAAAACTATTTGTGTTGACACAATTTCTAAACAAGACTTTGAAAAAGTGGGAGGAAAAGGGGGAACCCAAAACCTTAACTGCATTTCTGAACTTCTGCTTTCTTAAATTGGATTTCAGTTTTGAAGAGCATCACTTGAAATCTCTTTGTTTAATCTGACTCCTGTATAAAACAGGCCACAGCATTTAACCTAGAAATGTCTGTGTCAGTCCTAATCCTTTATTTAGATAATAACCAGTGTCATAGAAGAATTGCAGTCTGGATTTAAAGCTCTGGATTTAAAGTTCTGGGTTTAAAGCTGAAATTCTTGCTCATTTTTGGTTGGAAAAAGACTTTTTTTTTTTTTTTTTTTTTTTTTTTTTTTTTAAACTAGCTTCAAGTTCCTGGTCTTCACTAAGTTTTTGAATTTCTGGAAGCAGTTTTGACAGTCTGAATGACTGGTGTATAGAAATTGCCTTTATAAGAGCTATACCAAAGAACATAATTCTGTTTCCTTATTGTGAAGATATATCTTATCCCTGGTTTTCTGACAAGTAAATTGAATCAGAGGAAGATTTAGTAATTTGTCTGAGGTTGCATACACAGTGAATAGTACACCTAGTAATTATGCTCAGATTTCCTGAGCACCACCAGTTCACTGGTTTTAACTGTGAAAGATTCATGAAAGATTTGCTACCTTCATGGGTAGATAAGTAGATTTCTTTTAATACATAGTGCTTTGTATTTGTTGTTCTACAGACTTTTGTCTTGTGATTCATGCCATCATACTCTTGCCTATTTTGGGTGTTTCTTCTTGGGTCAGGGAGAGAAGGTTATTGCAGCTTTTTTCCAGTAAGCTTGATGTTTAATTTTATTAACAGCGGATATTTTTAAGTTCCACTAGCTTTATATTATGAAATGTTCTTTATGATGTATTGTTGTTCAGTTCTTACATAGTTTTGACAAGGTCAAAAGGCAAGACAAAATTAAAGCTTCATAGCTTAAAAGAAAAAAAATCAATGAAGTCAAAACTCTAATGTGGATCAAAAATTTCAATGTAATTGAAAGAATGTAGGGGTACTTACTTGACAGATTATATATTTAACCAGTGTAATTTTATTACTGTGAGATTTAGCATATGCTTGTTAACTCTCTTGTAGCATAAAACATCACTTTTTCTGTTTGTCTTTTCTAGAGTTTACAAGCACTGATGAATGAGTGCATTGGCCATGTTATTGGAAAACCTCACAGTCCTGTAACAGGTTTGTACCTTGGTAAGGCAGAAATTACTGGCCTTCATTCTGGAGCTTTGCTGCTATGGTTGCAGAATTTTGATTGTAAAGTACTTGTAAAATACTACAAATACCAATAAAAGTATTTTTAAGCTTTTTGTGAATGTTGATGCAAAACCATTATTGCCTGACGTATAAATACATGATGGTTTTACTCAGGAAGTTAAAATGCTTTACAGATGCTTTCCTCTGATTTGGTACTTGAATTCCTGTGAAGTCTTACAGATGTTATAGAAAAAGATTGTGCTTTTTAAAGGCTAGCTAAAGAAGTGATTACCACTTTAAGGGGGCAGTAGTACCTCCTTTTCCCAAAATTTCATTATGGTACTGTAGACATTTACACTTCTGATGGACTTTATATTATAGAAGGTACAGAGGAGTTATACCTGGGGGCTTGACAGTAGAGCTGTGGGAAGTAGTTCTCCAAATCACAAAATTTGTCATAGTATAAAAAATATCCTTGGCATTAGAGTGAAATCATCATATTTCATAGTTTATCTTGAGAAAAGGATGTTTCCTCAGCTGCGTTTCCCTTTTCTGTATTTCTCTCTCAAGCACTGTTTCCCTCTTCCTACTCCCAAGACCATTGACTGTTTTAGCTTTTAAAATAGCATGTCATCTTTTCTTTCCCCTGATGTCCACTTCCTGAACAGGGGTTATGGCAGAAGGCACTTTAATTTGACTTGGGCAAGAGGAGATTTTTCAGTATTTCAGTAAAGTTTCAGTTTTGATATAATTTTTATGAGAAACCCTTACATCTGAGAACCTTTCATAATGAAAGTAAGTCCAATTCTGTGGAAAGAAGCATAGTCTAAAATAATTTAGGCAAATTCTATACTGTGGTGTCAAATCTGTATATTTGCTTTTGATACTGTTGTTCAGAGAAAGGCCCATGTTAGGTAAATCACTAGCGTGATGATCCAAAAGTACGGAAACTCTTATAAATGCTATTGCAGACAGAGCAGATCATGCAAAGTATATTGCTTGACAGCTTTTGGCTCAGAGGCATGGAGAGAGGGTGACATAGAAGGATGGCACAGAGCTGAACAGCAGGCTGAAACTTTAATACATAACTAAACATAAACTGTATCCTGGCTGCAGATGTTGCAGATACCCCTTTCTATTTTGTGATCAAGGGAAGAATAAGAATTCCTAGTTCCATTTGCATACCCTTTTAGAGACTTAAATACACTGTGATCTCTACCTCTTTTCCCAAAGCTGAGGATCCAGCTGTGTTTCTGCTGCTGCCTGTAGGGGATCTCCTGTGTATTTATCATGTCTTTTGAGAAACAGCCTGTGGTCCACCCAGTTGGGTTAGGTTCTGCCTCTGGATCTTCTGCTAATGTCCTTGTGAATTATAACAGGACAGCAAACACATGGCCCTGGTATCTTTTACTGGTAATGCAAACAAAGAAGCTCAACTTGCTGTGATTAACCTAGCCTGGCAAAAAGTGCTGGTTCATATTTTGATGAGCATCTTGCGCTGTGACTGCCACGATGTTTTTCTGGCTAACTGGGGAGGGAGGAGTTGAGGAAAACAGAGGATGCTGCAGACTACTCTTACAGGCTAAGCATGAAAACAGTGATGGCTCATTTAGGTTTGAATCTTTCCCTTTGTACCACTTGCTTGGGGCAGACTGTTGTGCTGGGCGTTAGTATAGGAAGAATTGTCATATGTGGTTTTTTTTCCCAGCTCATTTTGCTTTCTGTTAGTGTCTGAGAAAACTAATCCTGATGGAAAAGAACATAATAATGCTGTTTACTTTTTTAATTATTTAAATTGTTTGAAACAGTTTGTTAATATTGATTTTACGATAAGATAAAAAAAATAATCTTTAATCTGTGAAGCTGAAATAGTGAAGATATAGTTAAGTAATTACACCTCTTCTAATTGCTATTTTTTAATTTTCTGGAAAAATTTCATTATTTTATGGATGAGTTGCATGATACAATAACATGAAAAGTATTCATATGATTGATTTATTTTAAATTGGAATAATTAGTCTTTTTCTTAAAGAATAGGAAAAAATTATGTGCCAGTTCATACTTAGCTTTATCAAACAGGAATTTGTTTTATATTTTGTGTCTTGAAATGGCCCTAACAGTATTTTTCTGACACCTGAATAAATGTTCTACCTTTTTTATGTTTGCAGCTATTCATCGAAACAGTCCCCGTCCTGTAAAAGTACCTCGGTGCCATAGTGATCCACCAAATCCTCATCTTATCATCCCCGCGCCTGAAGGCTTCAGGTATTTAGCATTAGTACAGAGTTGTAAATTGGCTTATCCTCTCTTGCTTTGCTGACTGTCAGTAAGGGTAACACCTTTTCTGTTGAACACAAAGTAGAAAACATTAGAATGTTATCGATCTGAATTGTATGCTTTTAATGACAATGTAGTTTCTTACTCTCCTCTACCCGCTTTATTTTACAGTTTTTATTGGTGCATGCTTTCTGTCTTTGAAGTCATTTGTATCCTCTTTGCCATTCTTGAGAACTGTTTCAATGTAGCAGTCTTTAATTCACTGAAACCTGGTCATTAGCAAGACTTATTTCCTTTCTCACTTTGAATGTCTGCATATGTGCCCACAACAGTGCTTTCGGTGGTTGAGCATAGGTTCTTTAAAATGTAACATTCTGGAATATGGTGGCATTTCTGCATCATTACCAACCTGATATGAAGCAGCTTAAAACACTGGATGGTTTTGCTTACCTTTGAAAGAGTTGGCATGAGAATTAATGCAAAAATAGTTTTAAAAATCTCAAAAAGAACTTTGCCACGCATATTTTTACACAATCAGAGGGCCTTGTTTTTTAAGATCAACACAGTGTCATACTCTACACTTGACTTTGTTGTTGTTTTGTTTGAAGTTGCTTCTCTGTTGGCAGCAGCTAGCGCTACTCTAAAGGTACAGAGATTTTTCTTTCGAAGATTAGTATTATTATTGTATGTATTGACAGCCCCTGAAGGTTGCAAGACCCAGAATCATGTCTTTATGTACTAGAAAAGCCTTTAAAATCAGGCCTTATTATGCACACTTAAAAATTTGACTTTTCAAATAAACCTTCAATTCCGTACGTCTTTTATAGTTTTTTTTCCAAACTGTTTCCTGAAGTTTTTCTTCTCGCCACAGCACGCGGAGTGTCCCTTGTGATGCACGGAACCATTGCAGCATAGCTGTCAGTTGCCCCTCTCCTGTTGGTAGCGACTCAGCTCAACCCAAACCTGTCAGCAGTGCAAATGACACCAGGTAGCTCCACTCCATGACGTAGCGGCCTCATTCTACTCACATCACCCATATAACTTTTCCACATACTTGCATCCTAGTAAATCGTTTGCACTATGTTTTTCCGTCCCATCATGTCTTCCGCTGGCTCCTTCATTCGTGTTTGACTTGAGCAAAATCTTCTTAGACATAGATGATAAGACTGCTTTCAGATTTATGATGTCTGAACCATATGGTAGTTAGAGCATGCAGTTCTGATGTAGATTACAAATTTGCTCAGTAAAAATGTCTGTGAAATTGACATATGGCAGTCAGTTCATTGGTATAACTTTACTAAATAATTACTATTGATAACTAACACTTTGCACAAAGATGACTGTAAGATGCAAATAAACCCAAAGAGTTTTTTGTTTTTTATGTGAGCTAACAGTTTAGATATTGTCTGCTATAAATATGTAGTGGCAAATTCAGAATTAAACACATAACATTTCAGCCTTTGGCTTCTTAGGGCTGTGCAGCATAATTAATATGAAAGAAACCATTCCTGTACCAGGATATGTAACAGAAACCACTCCAGTATTGCCTGTTTGCAGAGATCACAAGTGAATTTTTCGGCAGACCTAGGTTAGTATCTTTCTTGCTTTTTGGCCTCTGATTTGGCTGTTATGTTTCAGACTGTTGGTGTTCTTTCTTCTTGTCCCACAGTCAGACCATTGACAAGTCTGTCTTTTTTTTTCCCTTCACTCCTGACCATGAAAATCCTGCTATTCACACAATGATACCGTCTTAGGGTTTGTAAATCGCTTTTTGGATTTTTATTTCTACTGTAGAGTACCAAAAGCTCACTTGTACAAGAAATTTTTGTGAATGGAGACACATGATCTGTTTCACACAGCCATAGAGAAGAGGAAGAAAAGGTAGCGAAAGACAACAGCTTGGTGGTGACCAAAGTGAACTTAGATATGACTTCATGAATTATTATTATTTTAAGAAATGATTTTCAGTTGTTAGGCATGAAATCATCATAGTTTATAGATTTGTTTTTAGTTGCACAGCAGAAGCATGCAGTAAGTTCTTAAGAGGGAAATCACTACTTTTTATGAAAAATCCTTTCTGCAAGTCTTTTCAGTTAATTTTTATGATAAGGTGTGTCTTACACCCTACGGTAGCTTCCAGATGTACACCTTGTGAGTCTGGGCCGTTTATTTTGGTTGGAAATATATCCAGAATTTCTGTCATTCAAACTACCTGTATTTATTGTACATATTATTAGTCTCCAGCTCTATGCACTTGAAAAGCCCTTTTCAAGTAATGTTGTAGAGAATTTTCACTGAGAAGATTCTGGCATCTTTAGAAGCTGACAGGGTGATGGTTAATTAGGATTTATGATTTTGAAAATGCAGAGTTTGTTCATTTAATAATAAGTCTCTACACAACACATGAAGGCTGTTTTTTTCCTAGAATACGTAGAGCACTTTGAGCCAAGGAATATCTTTGAAGTTAGTTTTTCAAGAGGGTGATAGGAAGCCAGTTTTTAATACCTGTAGGCTTTGGCGTGATTTTGTACCACTCTGTCAGGTGGCATTTTATACCACAACTGTCAAGTTTATAAATTGGCACACTTGAATACAGCATTATATTCTTCTAATGTTTTCTGCATATTTGTCCTACACAAATACCAGTCAAAGGGTGAAGTTCAGCATTTTGACAGTTTCTTCTAGATCAAGAAAATGGTCATTAGGAAGAATTCTGCTCCTTAGCTGCAATCAAATGGATTGTAACACAAAAGTTGATGTGAATGCAGCATTTTAGTCAGATTGCCTATGTCTGTAATTCAAGGACTTGTATTTTTCTCAGAGCTCTCTCAGTTTTTACTTTTCTGATGGTTGTTAATAAAACATCCCATGATTTTTTTTCTCTAAGCGCTGTGTGGATTTTTGACTAGTGCTGCTCAACCCCCTGGATTGTCTTGGGAGAATTTGAAGAAAAAGTTATTGAAAATTATTAAAGCAGAGACAGTTTTAGAGGCTCTTGTGGGTTTTTAGGGGTTTTGTTTGTTGAGGAATGCAAAATATTGCAAGGTGATGTATTTATAGCAAATTCTTGTTTTTAATATAGTCAAAGTTGCAAATGGAATCTGTTGGATCAAGAGAGTTGTTTTCTGGTTTTGTATGCAAGGTGTGGGGCCCAGCTGCTGGACTACCACAGAAACAGAAACTTTGTACGCTTTCCAGAAATTCTTTAGGCACCTGTGACATGATTGTAGGCATTAAATATCTACAAAAAGTTGAATGCATGAACTTGATAAATCAGAAGCAGGAGGCAGCGTGTAGTGCACAAATGCCACCATAGTTCTGTTGAAGTTTCTCTTAAAAAAATAAAAAAAAATTAAAAATCAATGTAATACAACTAGAAAGCAAAGTCCAAAGTAGCAGTTCCTGATTGTTTTCAGTAAGCTTTCTGTTGGTTATTCATTTTGCACTGTGTTCATACTAATGACCTTTAGTGTTAATTTTCTGAGCTAGCTGGGGGTTATTATTCATCATTTTGTATTTATCCAGTACTGAGCAGAAATTTAGCAAGTAATTTTCTTTTTTACTCTATTTCTTTGCCTTATAACATGCACACAGCCTTTCTGGACACAAACAATGAAAGATCTGGGTGGCAGAGATGAGCATGAAATGGATTTTAAACACCTGCCTTCAAAGCTATAATACTTAAGGTCCTCTGTTTAGCTATTGTCTCATGTTAGAGGTGGTTTAGCTTTGCTTGTTTTTAAGGTCTTTGTGCATCTAGAATTGTTGGTCTGTATGTGCTGACAATAATCTCAGCCTTCTTGCTGATTAAAACCACAACTTCCTGAAGAGTACTGAGTATTCTCACTAGTTCAGGTTCAGTTCCTCCTCAAACTTTAAAGATTTAGTTGGTAGTAATAGGGAATGCCAAGCAAACACTGTTGAGAACATTCTCATGGGAATAGGGGTAACTTGGGTTTGGCTTCTGTTCTTAAGATGGTGAAGACTGCGCCTTTGTCTTTTTCTCTTTCTCTCTCTCTTTTTTCTTCTTTTTTTTTTTTTTTCTTTTTCCTTGAATAAACCCTCCAAACTATTACTAGATAATAATTGGGTACAATTCAGAAGCAACTTCAGAGCTGTAGGGAAGCCCTCTCATAGGTGTGTGCACTTCATGATGCCAAGTATCTTTCATCCTTTTGTAGCTGTTAAATCCTTCACTGAAAACTAACAGTGTTTCTCTTTCCTGTAATGTTTAGCTCATTCCTCTAAAGCATTATGTTAAAGGAGGCATCAGTCACACATCTTCCCCACCATACTTTAAAAATTTAAAGGGACTCTTATCCAAAAGGGACTTAATCTAGAAAGACTTTCATGAGAGAATGAGTGGATTGATTAATGTCTTGGGCTGGAGAAAGGTGCCTGAAGATTTAAGGGTTTAAGACTCATTTCTCTCAGTGTTATTTTCCAATTCTGTTCAGCATGCTTATTCATCTGGGTCTTATTCTGAGGTATCTTATTCTATTCTGCTGTCTGGAAGAGCTAGGGCTTCTGAACAGTCAAGCTGCTGTCATTTAACTCTGTCCTTCCTGTCAGCTCGCTTACGGCTTTTCCCACTGGTTTTGTCTTAATGACTGTGGACTATGACTGTATTTGCAGCTCACTAGGAGCATGGGAATTCAGTTACCACCCTTCATCTGATAATGTGGCTTACATTATCATCCACCTGAATCACTTCTGATTGTATATCCAAACCTGGCACGAGCTATGTCCTGCAGCAACTGTCTTAGTAGTATGTTCCAAGTCATTAAAATGCATTCTGTGTTATTGGGCAAGTAGCAGTTGCAAGTAGTTTGGGCTTTTGAAGCTTAAGGGGTTTTCATAGCGTGGCATGACTAAAATAATGTAAAAAGTCTTCATTTGGGGGAAAAAATAGCATAGAAAGAGCTTTTAATTTACCTCTTGGCATCAGGTTTTCTTTCATGTTACTTCCATGGTTCATACCCTAGGCTTCAGAGATTCTTTCTCTTTAAACTGCAGTTAAATTGTCACTAGTAGTTATTCAGTGCAATGCTAAGTTAATTAGTACAATGGCTCTTTTTAACAGGGGTTCCAGTGTCCCTGAAAATGATCGACTGGCTTCAATAGCAGCCGAGTTGCAGTTCAGATCTCTTAGTCGTCACTCCAGTCCCACTGAAGAGCGAGAAGGTGATTGTCACACTAACAGATTGTGACCTGGATGTGCAGATGATTTATGCCATTAATATATTTCTCTCTGTTTCCAGTTCTGTCCCTTTCCAAAATTTTTTTTCACCTTTTCCCATTCAGAAATCTTAGATTTTTAACTTCTAGGCTTATACTGTCAGAGTAAGTTCCTCTGTTTTCAGAAACATCCACTATTCTCTTGCTTTTCATATTGTTTCTGAATTGTAGCTGAAGGAATTTCCTGGTATCTTGCTAAGTTACAGAGTCCAAAATATCATGATTGCTGAATTACAGTAACTTTCTAAATGCTGTTAACGGGGTATGAACTGGAGCTATCAGGACAGTGAAGTTTTCTATCCAGTTCTTTAACTTCCGCTGCAATATTCATCTTACAAATACTTGCTGTTATTTGCATTCTGGAAGAGGGGACAGGGTGTGTGACTTGATGTACTGAATCAGAGCTGCTTCTTCAGGTTTCCCCAGTCCCTGTATATGTGGTATTTATTACATCAAATACCTTGAAATTTTGATTGTTAAGATAGTGTATTCCGTGCAAAATGAAGTATAAAATCCCAAGTGAGGTAGAGTTGATATTGTGGTCATCCTGCAAAATAAGTGGATTTCGAAGAAAGAGTGGCCTTAAATATTTATACTAAGAGGTGTGGGGATTTTTTGGTTGATTGCTTTGCTTTCTTTTAAGCAGATGTTGAAAATACTGTCTGCCTCATGTTTATTTCCTTTTATGTACCTGTATGAATAGGAAACTTGCTGAGTTTGGAATGAATATAAGTCTTTTTCTAAGGAACTTTAAAAGATTTTTTCTTTCAGATTTCTTATATATTTGATTAAGTGCCTTGACTTGAAGTGCTTCCCTCAATTGGGAAGGAGATCTCTGTTTCTTTATAAATTAAATCGTATTTCAGAATAGCTTTCATAATTTGTTTTCTAAAGATAAGTAATCTTGTGAGTTCAACAGCATACATTGCTGTATGGCTGCCTCATATACTTGTAGGGTGTATTAGTCCTGATATGTAACATCTCAGGTTCTGCTGAATATAGTGGCATAATTCTTAATATGAGATAAAGCCACTTCTATGCTAACAGTATTTTTTCTCTAGAGCCATCATATCCAAAAGGAGATTCAAGTGGCTCTTCCCGGCGGAGCTGGGAGCTCAGAACTTTAATCAACCAGACCAAAGGTAAGTGTTTAGGATTCACTTTAATGTAATATTTATCAAACTAATGCTGCAGTAAAAGGCTGAATCTTAATGCTGATTGTAGCTAGAAAAGGGAAAAACCAAAATCCTGATTGCAGGTAGAATTGCTAACAAAATCACAAGGTGTACTCTCTGAGGTAGGAGAAATTAAGCTTCATGAAAGTTAGATCTTTTCAGTTCCTGAAAGATGCTAGCAGTGTTTGTGTTTACAAAATTAGTACATTTATTACTATAAAAATTGAGGACATTTGCTATCTCTGCTCAGTGCCCAGTTATTAATTGCATGAGAGTAGGAAACACTTCCTCACTTTCTGAGATATCTTCCCCAGTCTGAGATTTCTTATTGTGGTTGTCTAACAACATGTGATCCTGTTTCCTGAATTCAAGGCTGTTGCGGGGCCCTTCCTCTCTGTCCTGCTGCTTATTTTTGTGAAACATAAAATAACTGAATTACTTGTGCGACTCCTATACCATACAAATATATATGTGTAGCTTGCTTGCATGTATTCTGGCAGGGTGGAATCTCATGAAATGTTAGAAAAAAGCTTTCTGTCCCATGAAATCTGGTCTCGTTAGGTGGCTCAGGCAGAACACAGGAAGAACAATACTTTTTTTTTTTTCCTGAAATCTAAAAGGCTTATTTTTTTGTTCAGACCATATACATTGAAGGAATTGAGTTTGTTTAGACTAGCAGAGAAGAGTGAAGGAAAACCTGAGAATTTCAAGAAGGCTGTTGCAATGGGAACTGGTTTTACTGTTCAAAGATTTTGGTTTAAAACAACGAGGCAGATTTGGTGTAGATGAAGTGGTATTAATTATATGTGGGCACGAGAATATGTCATTTAGGAGTATCAGTATTTCCATCTTTTGGAGGCTGTTAGAAACAGGTTGGACTACTGTCAGTCAATAGTGACAGATACGTAATTTTTGTGCTTTACAGGGAGAGGATAAATTAATGCTGCCCTGAGATTTCTTCCAGCCTCACTCATAAGGATTCTGTTTTGTGATAAGACTTGAAAGCTGGAGTTATCTAGTACCACTAAATCTCTGAAATAACACATACTGAGTTTTTCAATAAGTCTCATATCTCTGCATAGCACAACTTAACCTGTCCTTTCCTTGCTGCTCTTAGTGACCCTAATGTATTTCCACTGTCGGTGGTTAGTTACAGGCTAAGTGCAGACAAGTGTTCCATTTCGTACATTTGATTTCCTTGAATCAAGTAAGAGATGACTGGGAAAGTACCAGTACTCATTTTACTTTAGTTTCATGTTTGATTTGTAAGTGATAGCTTAATATGTCATTGCTAAAATGTTTTATGCTTTTCCTGCACCTTAGATTAGACTCACAAAATAGTTGTCTTCTAACTTAAGTCACTTTACGTGATATCAAAAGGTAACAAAATATAAACACAACGAATATTTCTCAATCAAGGAAATTGTTCATCACTCTTTTTAGACACTGCTTCCAAGCAAGCACCGATTGAAGCTGTTCAAAAGTCTGTTCAGTTGTTTGAAGAAAGGAGATACAGAGAGATGAGGAGGAAGAACATCATTGGCCAAGTTTGTGACACACCGAAATCTTATGATAATGTCATGCATGTAGGTTTGAGAAAAGTGACTTTCAAGTGGCAGAGAGGAAACAAAATTGGTACGTTCATTATACCTTCATTTGTCAGGCTAAAATACCAACCTTAGTATTTTTGAAGGAAATCTAAGGCTATCTTTCAAACTCTTGGTTCTCCATGTAGGTAATAACAATTTTACTGAAATCAGAAGGTTAAAATACTA
>JBCJKH010059223.1:0-15907 GCA_039877255.1 Loriculus beryllinus | reverse complement strand
TCTTATCCTTGCCAGGTCCAGCTTGAGTGTTTGCACACAACTTCCTGGCCTCCCACTCTCCACAAGGAATTGAACTAGAGGTGATTGTCTTTACTTCCTTTTAAAAGGGACAGACTTTAGTTTGGAAGGTCTTGTAAATTGGTTCTGAACTGCGTTAAACCAAACAATCACGATAGCTTTAGGTTCAGTCAGAAGAGAGATCCTTGTGCTTCAGCTCTGCCAGTTTCCACCTACTGCAGGAGCTGGGAACAGCTCTGTAGCCTTCTGTGAAATTTGCATGTTGCTTTCTTGAGGAACAGGAGCACAGGTTTCCAAAACACCCTTGTGAAAGTGTTTGGTAGTGACGGCTGTTCTCACAGAGCTCTTCGTGTGGGCTGAGTGCACCTAATTTCTATACCACAAGTGATTGCTTGAAAACCATTAGAAAAGCTGTGGGCAGTAGTTCAAAGGCAAAGCTGCTGAGAGTAACAGTGCATTGCCCATACTTGATGTTCCATCAAGCTCCCTTCCTGTACTGCTTTGGAGCGTTCCTGGATTCTCTTTCATTGAAGAAGCTGAGGGATGGTTGATGCATCCCCATTACATGCCTGTGATCATGTTGTGACTGTGGACATGTCTGTCTGTCTGATGGCAAACTGCAGAATCCAGCCAAGGAATTCTGATTTTGAGTATGGGCAGGCCTTGAATGCCGGGAGTGAAAAACTTACTGACAGTGCACAGAAGTTGTATTCACTGAAAGTTAATTCTTCTTACAGAACTTGTAGAAGGCTTGCAGAAATTAAAGGCTGGAATTTATTTCTGTTACTGATTTCTTTCCTCTTTTTAGTGCAGTTCTGTGCAGTGCTTCTTGAACTGAATAAATCTTGATAGCTAGAGCAAGCATTCTCACAGTAGTTAGAGAAGCCCTTTGAGAAGCAGGCAGGGTTTTGGCATCATTGACCTGCATGGCTGTCTTTGACTTGAGCTTTTTGAGGATTCTTTTTCTTTTCTGTGAATATCTTGGGGATGCTTAGCCGAGGTAACTGGAAAAAATCATTAACTAAGAGAACATAACACAAAGGAGGAGCAGCCGGGAATTCCTGCACTGACCTGTGTTCAGTGTGGAATGAAAGGGAGAAAATTCTGAAGGCTGTATTCAGATGAGCCGTTTTTGAAAGAATCTTCTGTGTGACCTGGGAAAAGGCTGTGTGTAATGAAGTCTCCAATGTTTGCCTGCTCCTACAGCAGGCATACACTTTTGTTCTGTGCTACCATCCGTCTCGCTTTAATAGACATCAGAGCTGATACCGTGTTGACTCTTGCAATCTACTTGTAGTTTCATTGTGGTACTTTCAGAGCCCAGGACTTGGCCTGACATGTATAGTGAGCTGCTTCTGCTCTACCTCTTCTCTGTTGGCTCTCAACATGTGTTTTGGCAGGATGTTGAACAAAAGAAAGCCACTTGGCTTATTTTGCACTGTTGTGTAGAGCAAGTGACTTGAAGGCACTTGCGCATCCTTCTTGGAGACTTTTCAGCTACTCTAAGGAAGTTTTTTCTAGCGTAAACTGGCAGTGTATCCAGCTATTGTAATGGTAGCCCTTCTCCAGAAGTTTCTCTGGAAGTACAGCACAACAGAAGTGGGTATTTGATAGTACCTATAATAAAGTGCTATAAGCTCCATTTTGTAGTTGGCTGTGATGACACAGCTGTATGATATGGCTTGACTCTGCAGAACTGCAGAGATGGCTAGTGGGAGATGCACACCAATGGCCTCTGCCAGGAAGCTCCTTCAGGACAGGTGTTTTTACACAGTGCAGCATTCACAAGGATAAGCACTGGAATTCATAAATTCCTGGAGGAGTCATTTCTCATAACGAGCATGTATGGAAAGCTGATGAGTTTGCCTCCTGTACTGCTCTGTGATTTGAACACTTCTTGTTGTTAACTTTCAGTACACTTAGTGTTTATGCAAACCCACCAAAAATCCTGGTAGCATACCCTTTGGGGAACATCTCTAATGCTGTCATATTTCATACTTAATCCACAGGTAAAGACCCAAGTGTGAATTCGGCTGTTATCTGCCATGTAACTTCCAAGAGTATATTGAGAACCCCTCATTACTCCATTCAGCACCAGTTTAACAAGTGTTACTCTTTTTTGTTGTGTTTCCTAGGAGCCAACATCTTTCTTACCTCATCTGGACTGATTAAACTAGGAGACTTTGGCTGCTCAGTGAAACTGAAGAACAACACTCAGACAATGCCTGGAGAAGTGAACAGCACCTTGGGGACTGCAGGTAAGGAAGCCTGTGCTAGGCAGGCACTTGTCTAGTTACCATAAAAGAAGTTACCTCTGCCAAAAGCCTGGGCCAGAGTGAAATGCTATGTTTGGGGGAAACTTGGATTTACAGTAGCTAGTTAGATGTGCTTTACATCCAGAAGCCAAAACAATCAATGAATGATGTCACTGGAGAAATAAAGTTGTGTTTGTCTGGTAACTATAAAGGTGCTGGCGGTTGTGTTTTCTGGGGTTGCATCTTTTTCTGCAGCCTTACTGGAACAGTGCTGTTCTTACTGAACAGCTGCTGAATCTGCTTTTTTAAAATGACAGCAACTGAAAGCATGTTATTGTACCAGCACTGTCACAGTCACCTTTGAAGCTGAGAGTTATGCTGTGGATGTGTCAAAGAACAAGGAGAGAGCAAATGACAAAACTTAGAGAGAAAAGTTGAGTGGTAATTCATTACAGATGTATTAAAAAGCATTTGGCTTACCCAGTTAATCACTTAATGTACACTGTTCCTTCTTCCCTATGTACTGATGACATTGTATGTGTTGTTTCAAAGCATACATGGCTCCAGAAGTAATTACTAGAGCTAAAGGAGAAGGGCATGGACGTGCAGCAGACATCTGGAGCCTGGGCTGCGTTGTTATAGAGATGGTCACCGGCAAGGTAGGGATGTTTCACGTACTGGATGACTGCAGTGTTCTTAGCAGTTTCTCTGCAAATTCTCCCATTTACCACACTGAAGTCTGCAAGTGCTGAAGTGGTTTTTAATTTCGTGGGGTCACAAATATATGCTCTGTTGGATAGCAAGTTACTCACTAAACCTTTCAATGCTGTTACCTGTTGCAGAGGCCTTGGCACGAATATGAGCACAACTTCCAGATCATGTATAAAGTGGGGATGGGTCATAAACCTCCTATTCCTGACAAAGTCAGCCCGGAAGGGAAAGACTTCCTTTGCCACTGCCTGGAAAGTGACCCAAAGATGAGGTGGACGGCCAGCCAGCTCCTTGATCATCCTTTTGTCAAGGTTTGTCAACAAGGCTTTGGCTACAAAGACTGTAGATAGAATCAAAACCAGGTTTTTTGGCTTCTTTGTTTGCAGCTATGCTGCAGGGCTTTAGATCACAGTGGGATGCTGGTACCAGGTTGATGATGCTGTCTAGAAAACAAGGTTTGGCGACTTTTCAGAAGCACATACGACACTGCTGGCAAACATTTGACTAAAAGGACCTGGTGCATGCCATGGCATGAACTTTCCTGCTGTTTTGAGACGCAATATCTTTATGTTGAAAAGGCTTGTCAAACTTCAACTCAGCAGTGATTACTTGAAGGGCTCTGTCCCTAAAACTTTAGCACATACGGATGCACAGCTTGGGTAGTATAGAGAGTAAGGGTCCTCTCCAGAAAAAGGGAAAGAGGCACATGAGAACTTGATCAGTCTTCAGTGCAAGGGCCTGTTTTTCTTTAAAGCTCATGCTTAGCGTGACATTCATGCTGAATGTTCATCTGACAGTTGGCATAACAATCTGCAATTCCTGCATGAACTGGGGTTTAATGCTTAGCTTAGGAACAAGCAAATAATCACAGCTACACATTTAGGTGTATTTGTAACTTTCTTGAAGAACAGGGAGCACAGCAGGTTATTGAATTCTCTCTCATTTTCCAGCTTAAAGTTTCATTGCATGATGACAGTGCAAACACAGGTATTCACATGCAAACACTTGTAATTTGTTGTCTGTGTAACAAAAGAGAATGAAGAAAGCTTCAAAGATGTTCAGTGAAGGTGCTGAAGAAACTGATCTGTTGTCATCTTGGTGTAGCAGGGAGACAATGGAATTAATTGCCTTCTGTTCCCTTCACAGGTTTGCACAGATGAAGAATGAAGTTATTCAAACTCTGGCCTTTTATATTCTGGCAAGATATCTTTTAATCACTACTGTATGTAATATTTACATAAAGACTGTGCTGAGAAACAGTATAAAAGTTGAACTTACGAAGACTGCACAAGTGACGAGTGTCACTTTCTCTGCTGCTCCTGTATGTTTTTACTTGGCACATGTTGCTCATGTGACAGTGTCCGCAAGGTGGAAGAAGCTGCATGTTTCAGTGAAAGTGCCATTACTACTGTATATGGACCATACCCTTTTTGTTCTTGCTCCCGTTTCTCATTTGATTGAGAATTGTAATGTTAATACCTAGTATTTTTGAACTCTTTAGGTTCAGAAAAATGCTGTAGTGTTATCAGGCGTTATGGACCTTGTTTTTTAATCTGTTTGTTGAGTGCACTGACTGTGAACTTTTACTGGGATTTTTGTTTATTTGTTTTTTTGGCAAGCTTCAGATTTGTTATGCAAAAGGCTGATTAATGAAATTTTAAAAGAAGTTTTTTCTCAATAAATGGTTTATTTTAGGAGTTGTTGGTGAAGGGGTTTTCTTCTGAAAATAAGCATGTGGGGTTGTGTCACATTTAAACTTATTTTTTCAACGCCTGTTTGAGACTGCTAAGCTAACCCAACTGGAATAAGCTGCTTTTACATTGCAGTGGTCACTCAAGTTCGAGATACGCTTCTTACATAGGTGATAATAGAATTAAGGTTTTGTGTCCCCAGCCCTTTGTCCTCTCCGGAGGAAATAAAGTGATGTACAATTCCTGATACTATGTAGTACCTAAGGGAAAGAGTCAAGGTCTGAAGTAACTTTCTTCTGGAATGAAAGTACTGTGAAGAGGGAGCACTTCTGTGGCCAAGGAATCAGTTAAGGTTCATGTGGCAAAACCAAGAACTTACTGTTAGCTTTCTAAAACCAATTTCTGATCCTGGACTTCGATGCCCCCACCATCCCCCAGCTGTCACTGGTGTGAGAAAATGCAGAGGTTAGAAGTGATTAACAACTAGAAGAAACAGCCTGTAACAGTGAATCCAGTTAGATTATTTTGTTTAACTTGTACAAACAGATGACTTAAAACTTGTTACTTGTATGTATTAGTCCAAGTTTCCATATTCCTGTTCAGCCTTAGACCTTAAAATGGGTAACCTGCTTATAAAACAGAGAACTTACTTGCTTGGCTTTATTCTAAAGTCCTGTTTCTTCTCTTAACCCACAGCACCTTGGTTTGTTTCAGGTGTGCAGTAGCTTTTAGCAGGTGGGTGACCTGTTGCTAAGGTACTGTGAGATCTGACATCTAAATCTAGAAAAGGATGAGTCTTACTGTGCGGGTCAACACTGAAGGTAAAGACTCTCCCTTCTCTTCAGGTCTCTGTTTTCAGTTATGATGGAAGAAAGTACGTTGTCATCCTCAGCAACAGACTATGACCAGAGGTAAAAATCACCCCTCTGGCCTACTGTGTGCTTCCCTTTGCGGTGTATCAGAAGTGACCGAGTGGTTTGTGTCCTTATCTGCCTTGTTTCAGGTGCCCCTGTACAGAAACAGGAACTGTGGCCAGCTCTTAGAAGTCAAGATAAAGGTGAAAAGTAAACTCTTAACTAGTTCATCGTTGCCAACCAAAAGAAAACTCATTCACTCCACATTAGCTTTTTATACTTTTATTTTTGTATAAACAAACGTTAAGACTACTTTTGTTAAGGCAGTTGTAGAACATATAGTTGCTTGTGGGGACATGGGGCAAACACTGCTTTCTGATGACATACGTCATTCTTTTAATACAGTGAACTGGACTAGTATAACTAACTACTTTGGCAAGTTCCAGTACTCTTGCTCTGTTTGCCAGTGGATGCTGGCAGGGCCCAGTGCTGCAGTCCTCAGGTGTTGGGACTGCCACAAGTGCTTAGGAGGATGGATCCAGGAGCAGCATGTCCCAGGGAACTGGGGAAGGAATAGCCTAAATACTTTCTCAGAAGTATTTACGTGGTTGGTATTTTCCTCTGGGAGAAGTGGCACTACATGCAGTTGGAGAGGAAGGGACTAAGAGTCATAAGGAATGTTCAATGTCACCCTGCCAGCCCGTTTCACCAGTGGCTCTTGAAAAAGGCAAAAAAGCTACTCTGTGTCACTGCATGAATATGTATTTGCTCAGAATTACTTACCCTGCATACAGGGCCATTCTTTAACCCTGATGCAAGTCCACTGTATCTGCCAGGTAAGAGTTATAGCAAAACACTAGCTTGGAGAATGCTCTTCTCTCTCATCCCACCCATGTTCAGTGTCTTGTGTACAGTGTCTGTAGCATGGCCTGCTGTATTACTGTGGGATAACTGGATTGTCAGACACTACTACAGGCTGTAATACTTAGTTTTCCACTGTTAGGATTAAAAGAACAGCTTTATAAGCATGGCAGTATTTTCTGATTTCAGGCTCTATCTCCTGTGTTGGAAAAACTACACTAAAGCCCATGTTTATGTTCATGACCTCAAGCACTTCTTCCAGAAAGCTTCGGAGCACAGGGGATGCATGTGTACACAAGACAGGGAAAAAGCCCCCAGAACGAGTCCTTCACACGTCCCAAGGCCTGTTCCTTCCTTCACATTATACTTTTTATTGCCTTCACTATCAAAAATCTTTACTTTCTGCCCCATACTAAAAGCACTACTGCACCTGCTCTTTAAGTGCTGCGTATTAAAGACAGTAGTTTCGAGATGGTCTGACATCTGATGCGTATTTCATGGAATGATTCATATGCTGTTGTATTAGCCCCCATTTCTTCTGGCCTCTGTTTTACTGTAGGGAAAGAGAAATGTTTTTAGTATCAGCTGCTAGAACTAAGACTTTCTTCTCTGGACTCACACAGGCTGTTCACTCCTATCACAGTTTAGCCCTATGCACAATGAAAATGTACCATCATTGAAAGTGCCAAACCTAATTGCCCCTGCTCAGTATCAGATTTCAGAGATTTGGGAGGTTTTAAATCATAATTGCCAGTAGGTGAAGTCTGCTCTTTTTTCTTTTTTTTAATGAATTATTTTTAGCAACTTATATACCCTTAACACCTAAAGTTCAAAACCAGAAGAAGGCTGCCCTGGGATTTCAGAGCAACACAGGTTTCCCAAGGAGCTCGATTCTAGTTTTATTTAATTGAGAAGGGTGTCAAAGTCCAGACAGCCATAAAAAGTCCCAAGCACTGCCACTGTCCTAGGTCTGTCTACTACTTCCCCTCTTCTCCCAGAAAGAAAGGCAAAGATAATTTAGCTGTTACCTCAGGCTGATTGTTATGAGGCACTGTGTAAACTAACTTACTGAAAATGACAGACAAGCAGATTAATTGGGATCACAACAGTAGTAGGGGTGTGGGGCATAACTTTTAATGTGCTTTGCATTACTTAGTTACAGCATACCCAGTTGTTCTGTTTCCACCACTGTTAGAAAGGTCTAGAATTTTAAGCAGTGTTTAAAGATGAAAAGAATTTTAGTACCTCCCTTTTTCCAAACTATAAATGGCATTTATTTACTCACAAAAGAATTACAGGTTTCAGCTGTCCCTCTGATGTATTATTGCCTGGGGAAAGATGTGGCAGTGGGTAACTCTTAGCTCTGCAAATGGCCCCGAGGCTAAATGCCACTCTAGGTTATGCCACTGCAGGACTCCAATGTTGGGATGTCTGGGGTCTGGCTGAGGTTTCAAAGGCCCCACGTGGTGCCCACTGTGGGAGTTAAGTTCTAGATGTAGAAAAACCTCTACTTGCAATTCTCTCAGTTCAGTAGAGCTGCTTCAGTCCAGTACTGGTATAACCAAGCAGAGCCTCTTACTGTATTTAAACACTGACAGAGTATGGTTGTTAAACTGTTAACGTGTGATCTAGACAACTACCAATTTTAATCATCTCGTAACAATCTTCTGACATTTGTCCATTCCTTAGAACAAGTTAGGAAAGATAAAGCCTGCACCTCTGGTTAGTTTCCAGGTAATCTCTCATCATACAAGTAAACTGGAATTACTTTTTTGTCTTCTTCTTCAAAACTTAAGACAGTTTACAGGGAAACAAACCAACCAACCAAATGCAAACTCGCTGTGGCAAGTAGACAAAGGAGTGCATCTTTTTCAAGTATGTCATCCAGCCCAAACCCCCAGAGAAAAATAACAGGAGCACAAATTCAGATATGCATGACAATTGCTCATCCTACCCTTCCTGTGCTCTCACTTGAAGGACCATGATACACACTTAAGAGTTTTCAGAAGCTGGATTTGTTCCCTTTGGATTGAAGCAGTCTCTGAAGATACTACTTTCGTTTCTGTTTGTTGTCATTGTTGCCATAGGTGGAACCTCTGTTAATTTCTGTAACGCCTATCATCCACCTGACACCGACAGAAGCTGCAAAAGAAGTAACAATAAAATTAGAAGCTGTTTTTAAAGACTGAAGATCTGTACATGTGTAGCATTTTGAACAAGACTGTTAGTGTTCTCAGCCTTACAGCAGCACAGCATTAAAGGTAACTACCCTTACTTGACCTTTGATGAAAGGTACAGCCCTATTCCTTGCCGTCAAGTAGTTTGCCTACAGTATTTCATTAAGGAAGGTCTTAGGTCCCACCACACATCCTCCCCCTCAGCAGAGAAGAGGCTGTATGGACCAACATGGGTGTGAGAGGCACACGCATGGTATGCTCACCCCTGTTAAACCCTGGACAAGGCTGGCTGTGAAATGGGGCTGTTGGGGTTACCTGGCTCCCCAGTCGAGCGTCAAAATGTACTAATGTGTCTGCATGCGAGGTGTGAGGGGGAAGGGAACTCTGCTTGCCTTCCACAGCCCCCATGCCTGGAAGAGTAGGAGCAAGCGCAAGGACACTTCAGATCTTGATGAACAAAAGAATTGTTGCAATTTTACCTACAGCTCATGAAATAGTCCACTGTAAGAGACCAGGCTAATTTATAGTCGATTTAGTGATGGCTGAAAAGACAGAGGTGCAGTGGGGAAGCTGGGCTGCCTATGGTGCTGCCCTCAGGTCTTCCAGATGCCAGACAACAGGAAAGCAGGGCCCTCTCAGAGGGCCACCAGAGAATCATAAACAGACCAGAAAGGGAGATGGCTCCTTGGGAGCCACTCTCACACTCCACTGTTAGTCCATGAATGGAAATACACACAGCTGGGACAAGTGAAGGGTTTCATTCTTACAAATAGACTAGAAAAAAACATCCCTGACATTTAACTTTCCATGAGCTAAGGAAGACAAGAGGAAGATCCAAAATGATCTGCAGTCTGGAATCATAGCATAATAGTAAACATGAAATCACTAAGATTTTAACCACAAGGGATAGAAACAGCATATAAATAGAGCATAAATAAAGAGCAGCTGTTACAGCAACCACACAGCACATTGGGGATTTCATCCACTTCCAAGAATGCCACTGCCTGGACACCAGAAAATACATGGTTCAACAATTCAGATTTATTGTTTTTTATTTCTCCTTTGCTCCCTGATAGAATCTGCTGCTGCCCCTCTGTCCTCATTTCACCCTGAGCCCTCAGTGGTTTCTCCCTGCACTGCCAGCCTCCTCTTCACAGCTATCCTGGAGCCTTAGAGTATACCCTACTGATACTGTTGTGAGTAAGGTATCTTAAGCACACAAAACAGCAGTTTAAGGATGTTTAACTGCTCCACAGCAAACCGCAGAAGGTAACTGAGCTCCTGCCATCCTTCTGCCACCATTACTCACCAGCCAAAAGAAGCAGGAGGCTGGACCTGCTCTGCCTGCCAGAGTGCTACGGCTGAGGGAGGGATGAGCTAACGCAAATTGACAGAGCCACTAATGCTCCAAGAAAAACACCACATCCACAGATAGTACCACATTCCTCAGCAAAACCATAGAGCAGAGGATTCCCACCTTTTCTCTCAATCCTCAGGATTTCTTCTCATCTGTAACCTGGGGTTTGTACCACACAGCAAGTGCTATAAACAGCACAGCAGGTAGGGGCATAAGAATTTTCTCTATATAGTCTGCTGTACACCTGAGTTGTACAAGATACACACTGAAATGCAGATTTGTACAACTAAAGCTTATATGAATGGTAGAAATTTCCATTGAGGCCCTATTTTGCCCACTATGATGGAGAAGAAATAAACAAGTAACAAAAACAATACCTGTCTTAAGCAGCAGGTTGAAAGGCCAACAAGCAGAATCAACACAGGCAGAATCCTACTCACTGTTTGTATCCAGCTGTACAACTTACTAAAATGCCGCTGGCTCATGCTCTCCTCACCTTCCACTCGTCTCAGCCTATAGGCATCAAACAGAATCACAGAATCAACTAGGTTGGAAAAGACCTTTAAGATCATTAGGTCCAACCATTACCCCTGAAGTGCCAAGACCACCACTAAACCACGTCACTAAGGGCCTTGTCTACACGTGTTTTGAACACTTCCAGGGACAGGGATTCCACCACTTTCCTGGGCAGCCTGTTCCAACGCCTGACCACCCTCTCCACAAACAGATTTTTCCTAATATCCCGTCTAAAACTCCCCTGGCACACCCAGATACCTCTTGTCCAGCCTTATTACCCGGATAACACCATGCTCCAACCCATCAGTCCATACTTGGCACTTGGACGCTGTCAAGTCACCAAGGACTCACAGCTTGCATTGTGATCCATGGAAACAGTTTTTCTAATACTGCCGTGCACACACTGTAGAGCAGACATACAGCTCCTGCAGAATCAAAGCTGGCTCATTACTACTTACACTTGGTTCAAATGAAATACTTCTCTCGCCTATAACTGATACTTAATGGCTGGCCCCATGCCATTATGTTTTTAGCATTAGATGCATAAGAGCTACTTTTTCATTTAAAAGACCAGAGAAGCCCTCTCATCTTTTGCACGCAGAGCCAACATTTCCCTTTTAACTGCTGCTGACAGCTCTACAATAAAATACTTCTGGAGCATGAAGGTTGTCCTCTTCCACGCATGTTACCAAAACATGAAAGGCAACTTAACACTGGGTTCTTTGAAGCCGAATGAAACTGGGGAACAGGAGGAGTTAAAAACACAGAAGCTGCTGTCAAGTACTGGCATTTGACAGACTCGCTCACTACTTCAACACCAAAATATCAGCCCCAAGTTTTAAACAGCAGTTGTGAGCTAAGTACATAAATGTCTTGCCATGCATCCTATGAAACCAAAGCCAGTTTTCAAAAGAGACTTTTGGCCCTCAAACTACTTCAGTATTTCTCCTCTGGAGGAGGGATGGCCTTGTGTTTGTTCAAGTAGTATCATAAAGGGCTCCTGGTTCCAGACAGGTAGTTCAATATTCACACAATGTGGTGATTATTAGGAGTATAAATAGCCAAACTGCCGCATGGCAAAGCAAGAGGGGATGGCTCAGCATTCTTAGGATAAAGAGGAGACATCATTTATTTAGGGCTGATAATGTTTGAACAAGCAGAGATATATATATATTGGTTATTCATTCCTTGGATCCAAGAGTTAGGGTCTGAGGGATCACAGTGCTTTCACTCCAGCTTGACCAGCTTGACCATCGGGCATTCCTCTTATGGCTCCTTCCACCACAACAGCCAGTTACTTACAAGTAACAGTATTTTACTGGAGACCAATACTTTACAAGTCCAGTGTTTTATTGGAGAGCACAATTGGCAGACACTTTCCGAAAGACAAACGCCACTCTCGAAACAAAGCAGAGGGTACCAAATAAAAGGACTTCCTAGTTCCTCCCCTCTTCACTATCACAGGAGGTGTATGCATATCTTGTGCTATAACAAAGGTTATCAGGTACCGAAATCTGCTCCTAGAAACAGCAGCCTACTTATAATAGGCTATTAGGGAATGCAATAAGCTCCCTGATTCTGGAGTAATCAGGTGAGCTATCAAATTTCCATATGAAAAGCAACATCCCAAACACTAACTGTGCTGCTTCAGTTAAATTGCCAGAAGTCTGCTAAGAACAGTGTGAAACAGCATTTTCATTATCTGACCCCAGTGCTAAATAAATCCCTCTGGTTCACAGAAAAAACTTCCTTTTGCACTGTTAAGCCACCAATTGCTGCTCACCCTGCAAAGGACAGTGAGCATAGTGCTCCCTGCTTTGCTACAAACCAGCTCTGCCAGGAAGACAGCTCCAGCTGGCACCAAGAGTCACAACCTCCAAGGCACATCTGTGTTCATGTACCACTACTGCCCAGCCACTGCAGAATTCACTTCTGAGACCTTGTCCAAAGCTAGAGATGAACTGCAAAATAACATACCGGTTGTGCCTCTGTCAGCACGTGGCTGCATCTAGTCCAAGACATGCATGACAGAGATATGCCTTTGGATATAAAACACAGTTTGGCTTTGCTATGGAAACACGGCTATAGGCTAGAAATGTCAATGTGGCAGCTTGGGTTGAAGTTCTGAGATGTTTCCACAGAAAGAGAGCAATGATTCCCAACCATGTCATGGTTTAAGCCCAGCCGGTAACTCAGAACCATGCCTTAGGATTGCTTTTAAAGTGATACAGTAAAACAGAAACAGACTGTAACATACAAAGTGAACTGTTGCTCTTCTGGCAAGTTATGACATCCACTTTTAAGTGACCAGGACAAAGCAGCTCTGCCTTCCGTCTGCTTTTACTGAAGGCTGAGCTTCCTTCCACTCACACAGATTTTCCTCCTTCCACAGCTTCTCGGTGGCTAATATCTGCTAATAAGCAACAACAGCATCTTTCTTTCTTTTTAATCTGCTTGTAAGCAAGAAGAGGCTGGCCGAGTCTGATCAGGTGACAAGCCTCTACTACAAGCAGTGCAGTGTCTTCCACTGTCCTGCAAATCCTGGCCAATTACAAGCACTTTGGATTTGATCACACCAGATATTTAGAGTAAGAACAGAGCTATTGCTAAGCACAGAGGTCTTCCAAAGGTTGCAGAGGACTGCGACCTGCACCATCCCACAAATGTGGCAGGTATGTATGGGGCAGCAATGCACATCACACAGTGGGCCATTAATCTCACCATTCTTACTGCGTTCTTCAGCTGTGCTTTTGCAGCCTGGGAGCTCGTATGTTCATTTTGGCAGCAGACTGCTTGTTGCTGTAGTGCTGTGTTAGCTCCAGTGTTATTGATAACCTGCAAACTAGTCCTTTGGATTATCACTGCATTCAAAAGAAGATTCATAGCAGCTTGCTTATTAATCTTTCCTTGTGTATAGAAGCAGAAAGAATCTAGGTGGGGAATAATACAGCAAGGAAAGAATACAGGTTCTTTCCCTCACTTCCTGATAGAGAAGATGTGACCTAGTTGTAAGGATCCTTAGTGACAAGATGGTATTGGATTTGGAGGGGGGATTGGGCGGTGAGGGTTGTGGTATCACTTAAATTAATAAGGACTATATCCAAAGAAAGACATCACAGATGCCACAATGCCAAGCATTAAAGCATCCAGCTCCGAGGCTGAAATCCAGAAACATGAATCATGCAGCAAGGCTCCCTGTGGAGGGCACGCAAGGCATAAGGCACTTTGGAACAGCACCCAGACAATCAGCCTTGCTGAGTGGAGAAACTGAATTAAGAAGAAAATGCTGAAGGAAGGATGAGAAAATAAAAACAAAATTGCAGTGGCTAAGCTTCAGTGCCCCATTAGGCCATTGTTCCATAGCCAAGTACCAAATATAGACTATGCCAGCGTTTCTTCCAAAGGCAGAACAAATGCCCTATTTGCCAGTTTGCATTTATATTTGTATTTATATATAATTTGTATTCATATTTTGGGTATATATATAAAATATATATTATATATAATATATATATAATTTGTATTTATATGAGTAATATGAGTGTTATTGCCAGGGATGCAGTATTTGCAGTGATGTCATACCTCATCCTGCCCATTACTGTGTACCCATTTTTTCCTAGAGCACAGAGGAGACCAACTGACCTTTCTCTGCAGCTGAAGGGGATTTGAACCTAACATTGCCCGTTCCTGAGGGGCACACCACAACCGTGGTGCTTACTCTTCTCTTCCACCTTTTTCACTGGTCAGAGAAAGGCAGCGGGGAGCACAAGTGGGTGAAAAGGTTCTTCACTGCTCCAAGAAACTCTTACACATTTGAGCAACCCGGTCTAGTGGAAGGTGTCCCTGCCCATGGCAGGGGGATTAGAACTAGGTGATCTTTAAGGTCCCCTCTAACCCAAATCAGTCTGTGATTCTATGATTTCACATAAAACATTCCTAGGGTAAAAAGCACCCACAATTTCTCCAGGTAAGAAGAGCAGCACAGCTCCCTTTCCCTCTACTTTGCCCATATTAATGTACGAACCACTATGTTACTTGCTCTTGTTTTCCTTCCTCCGGTCCAAAGCACCAGGAAGCAAACTGCCTGTGTGTGTGTATACACACATAAATTCTTCCTTCTCCAATTATTTTTATAAATAGCTTCCACAGTATCTTACATAGAGCTTGATTTGGTTGGCACCTTCTGAAAAAGAATACTGTGTGCCTACCATACCAGCTCTTCACAGATGGACAAAAGGACAATAGGTAATTCACCCTGAGCAGACTAGCATGGAACCTGCTCAAGATTCAGATTTCTGAGAATGCAAAGAAATATAATGTGTTAGGAACAATCTCCTAGGTAGAGAGCAAAGATTCATTTCTGAGACAAGAAAATGCGCAATGTTTTCCTATTTCCTTTGTGTTGCTATCTTGGACATGGCTTTTTAAGCCAACTCTAGTATCTCTGCATCCAAGTTCACCCAGAGACAGAAGGACTGTGAAGTTCTGTTTCTTTTTCAAAGGATGTTTGCAACACACAGAGGCATTAAGATGGTGAAGCCATAAATACATGTGATGGTCAGTGCAGCCATAGAAAATATTTGCTTCATGAATGTATGGGTTATTCTGGACGTTACTCTTCAAACAGCACCCAGTATGCCAAAAAAGCACAGACACCCAGATATGATGAAATTTGCCAAACTGACCTGGTTCCTGCTTCTTTGAAAGACACCAAATAAGACCTCCTTCCCTTTCTGTTGGTCAGCTCCTCATTTTTTTTCCTTCCACCTCTTGAATAACATACTAGTTTAAACCCAAACCAAGGCAGTTCAGAACTACCACAGGAACTGTAGGAGTCACCTGTGATAGTCTATGTCCTGCTGTTACATAAAGTCAGAGTAGATGGCCATAACAGGTTGTCCTTAAGTCACAAATTCATGGATTTTCAGGGGACGACACATCAGACTATGATTAGCTGAAAGAATTCTCAACAGAATAAATTATCCTTGAGCACCTCTTCTAGGCATCCAAAGTGCAACCCAGAAACACACAACACAAGAAAAGAAAGCCTTTTGTAGGCAATCCACTGGAAAGTTACTGGTTTGATTTCTACAGGAAGACAAAATTTTGTATGCAGCTCTTACAAAAAATAATACAACTACTCAAAAATAAAAAAGCAAAAATAATCTATTTAACCTATTCCAGGCTAAAGTGGATATAGTATCAGCTAGTTTGTTGAATTCACACGTTTATATGTAGTAAACCTCAGTAAATTATCTAACATTTACCCTGTAAGTAATCTTTCTCTTTCAGAAAACTTACCCATTACAATGACAAATGCAAAACTAGCCAGTGTCAGTGATGATCCACTGCTGATCATGTTGATTAGCAGCTTGAATAAGGGATATAGCAGCAATAAGGCCCAGAAAAGCCAGTTCAAAAGCGTCCATGGTCGTCGGGGTGGTACTATAGGGACTGCTGGGTAGAT
>JBCJKH010059222.1:0-17178 GCA_039877255.1 Loriculus beryllinus | reverse complement strand
CCCACCACTAAGTCATGTCTCCAAGTGCCACATCGACACATATTTTAATTACTTCCAGTGATGGTGACTCCACCACTTCCCTGGGAAGCCTGTTTCAATGCTTGACAACCTTTTTGGGGAAGAAATTTCTCATAATATCTAATCTAAACCTCCCCTGGTGCAACCTGAGGCCATTTCTTCTTGTACATTGCTCGTTACTTTGGGGAAGAGACCAGCCACCTCCCCATTCCATCCTCCTTTCAGGCAGTTGTAGAGTGACAAAATCTCCTGAGCCTCCATTTCTTCGGGCTAAGCAGCTGCACTTCCCTCAGCTGCTCTTCATAAGACTTGTGCCAGCTTCATTGCTTTTCTCCAGATATACTCCAGCACCTCAGGGTAGTTGAAGATACTTGTTCCAACCCGCTGTGGTTTGTGAGTTATAGGTATGGCTGTAGTAAAGTGTTAGCTGTTCTGATAATGCCAGCTGCTGAAATGTAAATGTTTTGGGTTGCTATCCAGGATTTTAATTCCCTCTGTACAGAAAACTGTCCACTGATCCTATTAAAAGGCAGTTTAGAAATCATTAGAATTGTATCCTGTTTCAGTTGTAGATGGCTTTGAAATTAATACTCTTTTTCTGATTTCCTAACTCCCCTTCTCAAATTAGGATTTAGAGGAGCAAAGCCGGTTGATAGCTGCTTCCAGCAGATCCAACCAGAACAGTGGAGAAGGACAATTTGTAGTCCTTAGCAGTAGCCAGTCAGAAGACAGTGATTTAGGAGAAGATGGAAAGAAGAAGAGAGAATCTGAAGCCTAAGGTTGCCTGCTGTATGAAAATTGGAATCATGGATCAATTTGGTGAAATGGCACGAGTTCTACAAGAAGTGAAATGCAGGTGGAGGGTCTGCTCTGTCATATAAAAACTTTGCAATATGTAGACCCTATAATGCCTTGATCATTCTTTCTCAATTAAGTAATTTCCATTTTCATGTCAGTATAATTTCTCTTCTGTATGCCAGATGTAGCATGGTGATGCTACCATGTTTGTTGCAAAATTATGTTTTCTCAAGGCTTCTCTGCAGTAAGGAAAAAACTGTGGGGCTTTGTCTCCACTTACGTCTCTGTGCAATTCACTGCTCTTGAAGCAAAACTCTCACTGGACTTCAACAGTAAATTGAAACTTGTTCTTTACATGCAGTGTGGACATCACCTTGCCGAAAACAAAAAGGGATGTCCAAATATGACAGTGCTAAGCTTTACCTAACTTGTTGCACATAACTGTTCTTAAATTTAGAAGGAAGAATCCTTAATAACATCAGTGAGATGTGCAATAGTTCTAGATAGAAGGATCATATTCTTTTGTTTCATATTGCACTGTATGATACTGTCTTGATTTCTTCGGTGAATATAATGCTGAAAGACTTCTTTCACCAAAAGGAAAAAATACTGTCAGAGCTAGGTAGAAGATGAGATGTAGTTGCACTCTGCTGCATGAGGAATGTATAAAGCATTCCTTAACAAATGATAAGAATAATGTATATACTCTTGTAGCACAAGTGCCATGTTCTTGGTTTTTCCACAGTAATGTCATGAAAAGCTGTAAGCCTTCGAATTCACTTTTTATAGAACAGTCTTAGAGTTGCAGGAACATCTTGAATTCCATCATTTTAAAAATCTAATGCATATGTAAATGCCTTGCTGCCAGTACACTACATTTACTGAAAAGGAGTTGAGGCTCTTTGAGTCTTTTAATGGAAATTAATTTTACAAACAGAATGTACTTAGCTCTGCAGTAAGAGGCTATGGTAATCCTACATCCTACAGTCAATCCTGTAAAGTGTGTTTCAAAGCAGTATCTGTTTACAGCTTCTGATCTGAACTCCATATTCCATACCCTATGTAATATTTATTTTGTATAGTACTAAATTTGCATTCACCTTTTGCTCCAGAAGAGAAAACTTGTTTGAAGAGAAATATTTATTTTTGCACTAATTACTATAAATACTAAAATCCAGTGGAGCGGAATATATCTCTCTAATAGTGGCATGAAAATAACAAAGTATAGAAAAAGAAGAATATACTTATACTGCAAGTTATAATATAACAGTTATGAGTGTTTTACAGTTCATTGCAGGGCATTTCTGGTGTTCAGGAATGGAAGCAATTTTCAGAACACCTCCTGATCAGCTGGTGATGGCCCAGCCCTTCATAGCTGGAGCTGCTCCATGCTGATACAGTATGTGAGGAATCTCAGGACTTCTCTGCTCCATGCCTGTAGGTGCAGGGAGGGATCAGTGTCCTTAGGTCTCCTCATGTGCTGGAGTGGCCCCATGCTGGCAGCAGTTTCCTTTAGGTGCAGAAGTTCCTGGCCTCTGGCTCCTGCCACAGGAGATCAAGGGGAGTAGTGCAGCCCTTGCAGCACTGGGCAAGATTGACAGAGCAGAGCTCCTGGAGTACTGCAGCCTGGGGAAGGGATGACACTATCCCTTCCTTGAGATAGAAGGGGAGGCTGAGTCTCCACATTCTCTTCCTGAGTCAGTTAGCAAGTCTTGCTCCAGTACATTTTCTGTCCCCAGAGTAGTCTGTCACTTGCAGAAACTTTGCTGTTGCCCAGTCAAACCAGACGGCGTTGCCCTGTGGCCAGATTTGGCTTGAATATTGTCACATGGACCACACATATCTGAGGCTTTTGTCTGAAGAAAGAGTGGCATTTTTATTTTGTCCTCTGTTCTCTGCTCTCATCCATAGGACACTTTGTGTTCTTGCCAACAAAAAGGTACAGAGGCAGCAAACTCTTTTTTTTTTCTTTTTTTTTTTTTTTCCCTTTTTGTGCCTAAATCCTGGCTTACAGATCATTGGATGGTAGCCAGGTTGTCTCTGCAGATCACTCCAGTTCATGTTTCTCTGTCTGTTGGTTCTCACTTACTGCTATTTCTCTTTTCTATCAAATAATATGGCAGTATAGCTCAAGGTTACTGGGTCTTGCTGTATCTTTCTCAGGTACATGCTGAAAATGAAGTAGTTTTGGAACAGCACAGGAAAAATAGGAAATTGGTGGTCTCCAGTTTCTAGAATGTAGTCACCCAGCCTGTCAATTGTATTGAGTAATTTAGCTGCAGTAGCCCCAGCTCCATATGGAAGAGTTAATAGATTAGCAGTCTCATCAGAAAACATTTCTGATGTATAGCCTGTTTTGCATTAGCCTTATTGAAAAAATGTCAGAAAATTGAATGGCTGCTTTTTTTCTTGAAACCCACCATTACTGTTTCAGACATAAATCTGTAAAGATGATGAAGAAAGCAGGAGAGAAAAGCTGGCAGATGAATTTGCTGTCATACAGGATTTTTCAGATTTAGCAATGGATGAGTGGAATTACTCCATTTGCATACATAGAAAGCCTGAAAAGCAATTAAATGTAGTTCTCTAAAACCACATAGGAGTGAAGAGCGTTTTGTTTGTGTTGGAGGATTCTCATCCTAACAGCTAAAAAAAAAGGGGGAAATGATTGAAGAGAGTAAAAGAAAACAGATTAATATGCATGAATGAAAGAAAGGGGGGTGGTTTTGATTATTTTGGAGAGTCTCACTGATGTAAAATGAGCAAAAAGATGAAAAAGCATCTAGGAGAGTGATGGAAGCTGCAGGAGCAAAAGGGAGGTCAGAAGAAATGAGGAGGTAACAGGAGGTATGCACTGAGTGAGCATTGCCAAGTTTTTGCTTAAGGGGAGGAGCACAAGACTCTTAAATAGAACCACCTCAGGGCAAAAAATAGCTGCTGAGGTTTTATTCATGCCCTCCTGCCCCAAGTATTTAGTACCTTATTTCCTGTGAGGTTTAGAACTACATCATTGGAGAACACTTTTGTTAATTAAAACCAAAAAAAGTGCTTAATATTTTTCTTGAGAGTATGACTTTTATTATCAGCACCTCATGTCCTCCTGGGAACTACTGCAGTAGGATTTCAGCACTTGAGTGTTTTATTATTTTAAGTAAATTACTGGTTGGTTTCCTCACCTCTAATTTATAGCTCTTCTTTAATATTGCCTTTTACTTACAGACTGATGTTTCAAGCACTTGGAGCTGAAGTTGTAGTTTGCAACATGTACATCTACTAGTACTTCAGACACTTCTGAAAATACTCTTTCAAGTACCTGATTTTAAAGTGACTTTGCATTCGTACTGCAGCCACAGTGTTGTTGAGGACTAATTTTTTATGTTGCTAATTGAAGCCTTGTAGTTCCTGCCACATTTTTCCCCTTAGGTAAGGGGATATTGAGTTTGTTACACTAGATAAATTTACACACTGCAGACCAAGCAAGTCTTCCTGCCCATTGTTCCAAGCTACATACATTCTTTATGTATGTAATGGCGTGAATATATCAAAAGTATGCTTATGGGTATGCATTTTACTGCATTATAGATAATATGCAGCACTCCTCTGCGACCACTAACAGCTTTCTCCAAGTTTAAATCAGAGGACAAGTTAAGAGTCATGTGCAGTGTATCCATACATAACTAGTTATGAGCAGGTAGTTTAATTTGAATATGATTTGTCTTCTCATACTTCCTTCATCTGTTTAGGTTTGAAATTGTATGAAGACAATTTACTGTCTAACAATGAAGTAATATTTAGGAGTTAAGGAACGTTCCCCCTCTACTGTGCTGTCAGATTTCATCTTTATATAGATGTAAACACTGAGCTAAAAATTTTTGCAACAGCTGAAGCTATTTTTGGACCTATAATTTATGTACGTTGATATAAAGAAGCAAATGTGCCTGCACGTAAGTTTAAGGTAAAATCTGATCAATTAGTTGCACAGAGTTTGTGAGAAGCAAATGGAGAAAACTATGTTACGATACAGTCTCTTGTTATTTCAGAAATAATTCACATAGAGAACAAAAACTTGCCTCTGCTTAGTGAATTTAGTAGAGATATTGTCTAGTCTAACAGTGAGAGCCGGTACTTTATATTCTTTCTGCTGCTCTATTTTATAGAATCTCTTGCAAGTCAATCAAGGCCTCTGAGGCTTTTCTTTTTAACCCAGCAGTAAGTTGATTTTTTTTTTTTTGTTTTCTTTGCCCCAGTGGTATCCAAGTTGTCATGACAAGAACAAGTCAGTGTGTCATTGTGAATGCACTTGTATTCCTAATGAAGTTTCTATTGCAAGCCAAGGATTTTGTACTATCTTTCAGGTCATTTTTATAATAGAGTGGTCAAATTCTTACAATGATATTCTGGATTGGTCCTGTTCTAGTGAAGTGTAAGTGATTTTTGCAATGTTTGAGACTGACTTGCGCATTTTCCCAGAATAGCTGTATTAAAAACCTCCAGTGGCATATTTGTGTCAACTTTGATTGTTGTATAATCTTGGAAACATGGATAGTAAACCTGCTGTGCCAGGGCTTCAGTCAATGTTTTGTCGATTAAAGAAAAGCTTAACTATAGGAACTTTCTGGGTGGGATTTGTACTAATTCAAAAACCTCCTGCATTTTTCATAACACTGACTTCCAGGAAGTTATTGGTGATAGGATGCGTTCCCTTCCTCTGAACAAAGTTTTAACACGCAGTTATATTGCTCTGTTGTCAAAGTGTAGCTCCTCTTAATTCTAACCATATTAGGCAGATAACCTCAGAGGAAGTTGTTGTACTTGGGAATGCTGATACCTTATTTTGCAACAATCAAAGACTAGAATGGTAGAAGAATATTCTTAAACATCGTGGCTGCCTATTTAGTGCACATGTTGGTGTGGTCATCTGACAAGGTGTAGCACTCTGCAGAGCTGTGGTTATAATGGTCAGAATTCACATGTACAGAGGCTTATATATACCAGCACAACCATTAACATGGGTACTGATACATAGCTTCATGGGCTTTGTTAGTTTATTGTATAATAAACACCATGTAAAAAGCAAATGGTCATAACTACATTATGGTTAAATTTGTATTTTATAAGGTTTGTAGATTTTTCTGGGGAAAAGCAGACTTTTGGATTATGTAACTTCTGTGATAAAGATGCATGTATACCTAGAAAAAAATTCTATGCTTACTTGATAATGAAGGAATAAATACTACTCATGCCAAGTGTGTTGGTAAACTTTCTTTTTTCTAAAATACAGACTGACAGCAGTATTTTTAGGAAGAACAGGCTCTGTGTCTGTGTGTATACTGTAAGCCTTCCTAAGACAACTGTGACTGCTGACAGGTAGTGCTCCAAAAGCCTACATTCCAACTGCATGAAGAGAAGCTCTTAAAATTTAAATAAGCCTTTAGCCAGCACTGCAGGAGAAAACCTAGTTCTAGCAAGGTAACCAAAATACATGGTGGACAATACATATTTGTACCAGAGACTGAGGTGCAGAACTAACACAACTGTCAGAAAAAGTGCCTGCTTGCTGTACCATTGGTATTTTGCACTAGCTGCTGCTAAGCACAGGTTTCTATGGCTGTTAATCCCATTTCACTGCTTAGAATGTGGGACTGCTTCATGGAGCGAGGGGGGAAAGAAAACTGCTACTTAAGCTGTTCTGCAGAACTTCACTGTAGGACTTCAAAGTGAAAGTTGTAGGACAAATCAAAACTGTACTTCCCTTTCTCTTGCCAAGAAGTAAAGAGAAAAGAAAAACTATGGTTAAATTGCTGACCTCAAACTAAACCCTGAGTTTAACCCTGCAGTGGGGGTAGTGTTACCTATCATGACAGGCTTTAATTTAGCAGTAACGTAAGGCTTGTATTTTGCAGTTCCTTAACTTTCCCACTAAGCGTTTAAAATACTATTGCTGTTACTTACAGATAGTTTATATTCCAGTAGATAGGTAGAATGTGATCACTAATACTTACATTTTGGGGTTCTCCCCATTTTCTTCAGGTGGGCGAGGGGGAATGCTGGTATTCTTTAATATATATGAGATAAATCCCAACAGAAAGAAGTCTTATCCATGCCAATATGCCCTTCAAACTATAGAACTAATACTTATGTACAGTTGAGGTGGTAGGTGCCTGTGAAATTTTCCTGTCCATAAAGGTCATATTCCTTGTATAGTACATAGTCTTTCAAGCAGTTTGGCAGTGGAAGGAAGGTCATGAAGACAGGACAACGGAGGCGCAACCGGCCCATGCACATCCGTATCTTCAGACGACAAAGATGCTTCAGAGAGCGAGGATTGGCTAGAAATGAGAAGGCAAGATTGATATTAATTTATAAAATGTTCTTCAATTTATTTATTCAATATTCTGCTACATTTCAAAAGCTTTCTTCCCTATTTTCAGCATATTCACTGCAAATAGACAGATAAAATAAATGTGACTGTCCCTGGACAACCTGACTGCTCAGGATCTACTCTTTTTTGTCTCAGCCCATACAGCTCCCAGTTGCATTTACAACCGCTGGCATCTAAATCAACAGCTTTTGCTTCTGTCAAGTTGGCGAAATGTAGGTTAATGCAAGTTTAAGGAGTAAAGTTTAGGGAATGTACTTTAACCCCAAATAACTGGTGTCAGTTTTCTGTCAACCTGAAGAAGCTACTAAAAGTAGGATTTTGAGTCACTACCTATTAATCTACGTACAAGCAAAAAGGACGTAAAATTAATCTAGACTATAATTAAATCACTCCATTAAAAATAGTGAGATGTTAAACTTGCTCTATCAACTTGAGGCAGGGGGAAATGGTTTTCTCCCCTTTAAGAGGATTGTGTTGTCCATTTTGCAACTGAAGTTCACAAGTGCCCTACATAGATAGTGCAGTTACTGTGTTAGACTTCAGAGAGAAACTTTGTTTAAATCCTACACAGGCTGATGTTTAAGAGGTCTCTTACAGTCAAAACATAACTTCTGGCCTAACAACGGTCAAGAAAAGCACAGTCTGAGGTAAAGAAAACTAAAATGCAACTAACAAAAATGGCCCCAATCCCCAGTTTGTCTTCCCAAAGGCAAACATCAGCTACTTACTTAGAATCAAATTGATGTCTGGCCAGAGTTCCTGTTCTTTGAGAACTGCTTCTAGCTTCCAGCAGATTTTAACGTGATCGACGTAATCTAACATTACTCGCACTACTTTCCCAGACAGGTGCTTCAGCCATGACAAGGTTATCACTTCACAGAACTGATAGAAACAAAACGTTTAATAGATAATATTCGACACTCCTGTCAGTGATTTAAACCCCTGCAGGGCAAGAGTCAGGAGCAATGTGCTATGATACCGGACAACCCAGTGAGCCAGCCTGGATGTCCCTGCTTTCAGAGCATGAACAAGACCATGCTGGGGAGCCAATTCTGTACTGACCATTAGCATAGTATTAGCTACACTTCCACAAGTCAAAAATAATGCTTATGTTCATTTGTTGTCATGAACCAGGCCTCACTGCAACACCTATTTAATTTTAAGGCCTTGTCAATTCCTATCTTTATTTATAAACTCTTACAATTTCAAAACTTCCTTTTCTGGCACTGTATCAAGTATATTTTCATTTAGTTTTAGGAAGGCTATTGGGAGTAATGCAACATATGAAGCCATCTGATAGACTTACCATTGTATCTTTGATAACGGTCGAAGTCCATCCATCAGTCACGTACTGGGAGTGCGAAGTGCTTCCCCGAGGGCAGTCAAAGCAGCGGTGCACATCATACCCATAGTTCATCAGCATTCTTAACATGACTTCATCTTTCAGAGCGTACTGTAAAGCTGATGGAAAATGTGTTGTATTCACTCTGCAGAAGTAATTGACATTTGCCCCATGTCGCAGCAGTAGATTCATTAACTCATAGCTGCCCATCCTCAAGGCTATTTGGAGACAGTTGATGGGATCTTGGTTTGTTAGGGCTCCAGCATTCAACAGCAGCTGTGTTGAGCGGATATCCCCGTTGGAAACAGCAAAGTACAATGCAGATTTCCGGTGGTCATCATAGCCTTTGCGAACTCTCTGATCCAGCATAAAATTGGCATCAAAACCAGATTTTAGGAGAAACTCAAGGCACTGAGGATGTCCTCCTGCTGCTGCTGAGTGAACTGGACTTATCCCACTTTCCTTAATGGCATCAAAATTAGTAACTGGAACTAGTATTTTTAAGGCTCTGAAGAATTAAGAAAGAAGAAACTCAGAATCTAAAACACACTGGTTCACCTACCTCGATCTTTGAATTTCTCTGTGTTGCTGGGCTTCAGAATTCATCATGAAAGTATAAAACTGTCTTAATTGTCCAAACCAGTACTATGGCATGCTCTACCTCTGCACTGGCTTTAACTGCTAGTAGTTAAACTGTTAGCCAAAAAGGAATACTGACTTTACACTTCCTACACATAAAATACCATTGTATTATACTACTATTCATGAATCAACCCATTCCTTGCTAGACAAATGATTCCTTCTCAACAGAAGCTTTTCCTAAATGTTGAGAGCAGAGTGTTACTGCTTAACCTGTAGGAATTAGGTAATTAACAGAATACAGTATGACATAAATACATATAACATATAATTTAATATAAACATTAAAATTTAAATTTATTTAATTTATATAAAACAGTAACATAAGAATTAAGAATCCTCAGATTCTTAAACACAGTTCAACATTTCCACTACTGAAGACTTGTTTCTCACTTACTGGTTGTGATTTTAGCATAAACATCTTCCAGTAACCTTCCTGTCTTTAAAACAGGGATAACCCTTATCCCCTACATCTAGTTGTTTATTTAAAACATTTACCTTCCTGTAAAGGGGCATACCCAAAGAGACTGAGGGGATCCCAAGAACCTCAGCATCAGACTGAACAGTGTTATTATTTGTGACAAGTGGGGAAATACTACAGCAATTATGTTCATCCTAGAACGACGATGATTTTTATCCTGACTCCTATCTGCATTCAGACACAGACAACTCATATTTACAAGGTAAAAAGAATTCCTTCTAGAAAACTACAGATTTGCTGCCTGCTTCAAATAAGGTAGAATTAGCAAAATTAGTATTTCTTGTGTCACCATTACTTGATTTTTAAGTATATTAACTCACAGAAAGTGTCCTCTATATGCAGCTCTGTGGATTGGCAAATGACCTGAGTGCTTTGGTACATTGGCGTCAGCCCCATATTCTAGCAAAAGACTCAGAGAATCTGGATTTCCTCCTCCTGCTGCTTCAAATAACACAGAAGCACAGTCCATTGCCTGTGAAAGAACATCTGCACCTGGAAAGAAGCATCAAGGATTCTCACAGTGGTCACTGCGAATATCCCGCAGTAATTTAGTATCTCCAACCCTCCAATGACACAGTATTGTGAAGGCTACATGTTGCTAAATCAACCTACTGAGCTGTAAAATAGAACCACAGAATAGTTGCAGTTAGAAGGGAGCTTTGGAAACCAGCCCGTCCAACACTGTGCTCAAGCAGGGCCAGCTACAGCAGGCTGCCCAGGACAGCATCCATTCGATTTTTAGTATCTCCAAAGATAGACACTTCACAACTTCTCTGAGTGACCTGTTCCAATGTTCAACCACCCTCACAGAAAGAAGTGTTATGTTCAGACAGATTCACCAGGTTTCAGTCAGTGCCTCCTCTTCCTACAACATCCTATAGAATCACACAACATTCTATAGAAGCCTACAAAATCATCCAATAGCCTTCTCTTCCTACAACATCCCACAGAATCAAGTCTCACCTTTTTGCAGTAAGAGCTCCATAATTTCTGTATGGCCAGCCTGTGCAGCCAGTGCTAGAGGTGTGAGCCCATATCCACTGCGAGGGTCAGGGTCTGCTCCAGAACGAAGGAGAAGCTTTACCAGATCCTTCCTGCCTACTCTGGCTGCCTCATGTAAAGCAGTCCTCTTGTGGACACACTGCAAGTTCACTTTTGCACCAGAATTTATCAACAAGGAGGCAATCTCATACGAATCATGTTTGACTGCTGTTAAGACAATAAAGAAAATGTCAACCAGAATGTTATTCCATACTATTCTATGCACTATGGCTTCTATTACGCAGCAGCCCAGGAAACCTCAGGCTGTTCCTGACAGTGCTATTTATGCACTGAGAAATGTCACACTACACTAAAAGGTTTAACTTATCAACAAGTCTGTTCTTTGTTTCTAGGATAACATTAAATATACAAATGAATAATTTTATGGTAATCTCTTTCTCAAATCCCATGTTGTGTTTGGTAATGCAACAGAATGCAACTTCCCTTGCCACTAGACAGGGATCATATACAAGGGACTTGGTGTGGCCAGGAGCTGGCCTGCTCAGAGAGCTCTACTTAATCTTCATAAGCAATTATCATAATACGAAATGAAATTTAGAATTACTGTGTCACATGCCTTCTTAGCTTAATAAACCTTATCTGTTCAGTCAGGAGGGATCTTAAAATAGTCATTTGCATTGGCTCTAGTGGATGGAATGAACACGCAACACTTTTCCCTCCTTCTCTCTTTGATCTTCTAGGCTGTGTGGGAGAGAACAGTGAGTGCCCTTCACCAAGACAGATTAGGTAGAGGAGCTTCATGTGCCACAGCTACTTGAAATACCACTGATAGCACACTATAACCTCTGATACCCCATTATCTGTAACCTACATGGCTGCTTTAGTTAAATTTCATAAATCCCCATCTTAGGGGACAGTGCATTTTAATATACTGCACTTCAAAAGTATCTAGGAATTCTCTACATCTTTCCTAAGAAGCTTTAGCCTAGCAACCTAGTCTAGCCTAGCTAGACTAGGACATTTTTTGCTCCTTATAGCAAAATATTTTAGAACTGAAACCTAAAAGGTCTAACTACAACCTGCCCTCATTCCCCCACCTTTTTGCCCCTAAATAAAATATTCACCTATAACTAAAGGAGAATCTCCCTCTTCATTCTTAACATTGGGGTTGCAGCCATTAAGCAGGAGAAAGCGGACATTTTCTACAAAGCAATTTCTTACTGCCACCAATAGAGGTGTTTCCCCTTTTAGAGTGGTCTGTTCCCATGTAACAGCACAGGAGGCTGAAATACAGAAAAGTAGAACACATTTGAAGCTGGATGATTTGTCAAATACAACTTTGTAAAACTTTTTGGTGGGAAACCAGAAGGGTTCCATACCTTTAAAAGTGATTTCAAGGATATTCTTATTTAGCTGTGCTGCAGCTTCATGCACTGGAAGCCAGCCTTCCTGATCTGCTTCTTCAAAGGCAGAACTGTGCCTTAGCAACTTCATCAAGGCCTCTTCTTGGCCTGTGATATTTTAAGACAGACACATATCCCATTACTCATCATAAAACAAAATTCAGGCAACTAATATACTGAGTGCCATCTATCCCACCAGTGTACCTGGAACAAACAACTCATTTTGTCAAAGCAATTTTTTTCTCACAGGGTGGTTTACATGAATGGAACAATCAATGACTGATACTGATTCACAAAGCATTTTCAATTATACACTGAAAAAACTTACAATAGTATGACTAAAATAGTTCAAATGCAATTCTCTCATGAGCAATAATGCAGGAAAGTTTAATGTATAAACAGGTGCCCTAGTGAAACTATAGGAAAAATATTTAGGCAGCCGAAAGTAAAGTTAAGCTGATTTAACAGGGATGAGACTGATCTCAACAATGATATCATTCAAATGATTCCTAGGGGTATAGGCTTAGTGTGGTGTATTTGTACTTAACTGCCCGAATTGCTGCAATTATCTTCTCATGTTCTTTACTTGTAACATACTGGAAGCTGCATAAACAGAAAAAAGTAAAAATTAATATGAATTCAGGATATAATTATATTTTGATTTAAATACTCAGTTCTAGACTACACATTAGATTTCTGTAAGTTATGTATGTTTTTTCAGGGTTTAATATATTAAAACATTTCTTTTGTTGGTCTCCCCCTGCCAAATAAATATTGGATTTTTCACAGAAAAGCCAACAATTAACTACTAAAATGAAAAGCTACCATACCAATGTATTTCTATATCACGTACTTACCTTCATCATAAAGCTTGTACTCATTTAGATATTGATGTAAAACATCACCTGGAAGTTTCATACATTCCATATTTTTGAGGAAAGAGGAATAATACTTTTTCAGGGAGAATTCAGAACAAGTGAGCTACTAGTAGTTTCCAGTACCCATGAGACAAGGTCAGAGTACTATAACATACGGAGTCACAATGGAAAATAAGGTTACTACATGCTTTTAGTAATGCAAAGAAAACACCCAAAATAGAAGTAATAACTTACAACCTTTCGTCCTCTGTTGTGCTGCCACTTGCTTCAATTTTATGCCTGTCTCGTAAGCTCTCCTGAATAGCTTGTTGGGTAGGGATTTCATCTTCAGAATCATCATCGAATATATACATAGAATCATACATGGCAAATCTGCACAACCTGGATCACTTTTCATAGGAAAAGACTGCTTTTTAATTGGAAGTAGATGTTAAGTCTTCAGGTTAAATCTACAGCAATAGAAATAGCAATCACAGTTTAAGTATCAAGAGAAATTAAACTTAGTTTAAAACAAATTAAGAGAACTTCTCCCTCTCAAGGTCCAGCCTTCTCCCGAGTATTTAAGTTTGTGCTGCAAGGAGTTATTCTATTTATAACAGTAACGAGTAAGAGTAAAGGTTTTCTATTCCAGTGGGATGTGCTAGCTTTTGCCTCTGTTCCACAGACTGAATATACAAGAATAGCTACTTGTTCTGGCATTACTTATTAGAAAGCAGAAAAAAATAAATAAAATTCAATTTAAGAGTCATTCCCTCTTAAATACTTTAGACATTCAAATATCATCACAATGATGATGCTTCCTTAGCAGAAAACCTGAAGACTGGGCAGGGGGAAGAAAAGTGGTGCGACTGAGCAGCTGCATGGTTCTGAGTTAGAGCTGGGCTTAAATCATGACAATATGCAGTAAGACTTGGGATGTTTTTTCAATTTGTTCACAGAGGGCCTGGAAGTGAAGGGCAAGTAAAGGACACGCATTTAAACTAGTAAAAGACTTATTATGTTAAATAATAGGTTTTGTTCAAACTGTTTCAACAACAACATTGTTAAGACTGTCTTTGTAGTCAAGAAAGTATTGTAGATTTGTGCTATGTGCATCAGCCTCCCAGCTGATAGGGATATTTGTAAGGGACACATATATAAAACACTGCAGCAGTATATATCCAAATACAGGTAGAAATAAAACACACTGGTGTAACCACAAGGGAGTTAATAATAACTATAATTAAGGAAAAAAAAAAGCTTAAGAATAGCATTAGTTAAAAAAAAGTTTGCCAAATTGAAAGAGTTCAATTTAAAATATTTTTACCCTTTTAACACTGTAATAAAAACAATGGAGCACAGAAATAAATCCAATTGATACTATTTGTTAAGTCTAAATGTTAAAACTTAAGAAGAAATCAATCATTAAATAGTATTATGTGTGTAGATGTACACTGTTCTGTGCATAAGCAGTCACACTGTTCTTTTGTATATCCACCTACATGCATACATACATACACATACATAGATTAAAATCATAAATGCTCTGTTGGACTCAAAACTCTCATCTGTTTTACTTTAACACAACTTTCACTTCTGTCTTTCAAGAGAGTTGACCTGAAAAAGCAACAAAAAATACAGGGAAAAGTAAAATAGACTGAACATGTAAAGCTGAAAGCAAATAAATAAATTAGCAAAATGAATACGCAAAATGAAAGCAGCTGCCACCATGCCACTCAAAAAGTTTGGAAAAATTCTAGAAACAACTTAAAATTGAGCAGCAGTAATTCATAGCAAACCTGTATTATTTGATTTGTTACCTGATTGCAAGGCCTTGCTCTGTAATTGCACATGTAGCAAAAAGAGAAATCTATTAAGAAAATGTACAGACAAGTAACCGTTAGTGTTGGATTATCCCTAGAGTACAATCAATAGATGACAAGTTTAAATCTAGACTAGTTCTACTTTGTAAAAAGACAAGTAATTTTCCTAGGAATTGAGAAAACATACTCATTTTTCTCACCTTCTGAAAGAAGGAAGACCTTACACTTTGACGAAGTGATTATTAAGTTGAAAGTGATATTTTCAGGACTGAAAATGATCCCAGTAGAGCCCATGTCCATTAATAGCTCACTATAAATACCTGATCATAAGATACTCTGGGACTTTCCCTATGTTTCTTTCATAGGGGGGGAGCTATGTTCAATAATCTGACTTGACAAACTGTGTCAGCAAAACAAGGAATTACGAATCTGGTTTCTTTGTAAAAATATTCTTGTTAAAAGTTTTTGGAATGAGAATTTCAGAACTGTAAGTAGTAGCTATTACATTATGGAAAGAAAATTCTTCAGTGCTTTCCTAAGAGAGTAAACTGAAGATACTCTTTTAAGTACGGTCCTAACAGTAAGACAGCACAAGAAGAAAAACTAAGCCAAATAAAAGTAAGCATAAACAAGCAAAATCAAGGAAGAACTTTATTAAAACTTACTACATTTTTCTGATTGCTTAACTTCAATTCACATGTTAAACAGAAAAACAAACAAAAGATAAAGGGAAAACCACAATTTCAGAAAAACAGACCTATGCTGAAAACTCATGCCAGTGTAACATACAATAAACAGTAATGATGGCTGTGTCTGTATGCAATAGCTCTTTGCTAGAGAGATCTAGGAAGAATGCTTGAGTATTTTTACTATTTATTTTTTTATTTTAAAGAAAACAAAAGTGCGGAAGTGGTGAAGGAATGGAAACTGGACTGCCTCTCTGGAGCAGTAGGGAAATAGGTAACATTTATCACCTACTACAGATTGTGAAACAATTTCTCATACTGCAATCTTTGCTGCTGCTATGACAGAACATAGGCTATATATAAATCCATACTAAAATCCCCAAACTTACTACTTACTAGCTTTCCAATGACATGTTTCAGTGCTCTTAATGCTTCAAGCTCATTAACTGCAATGTTTCTCTCTGAAAGTGCAGACCAGTTTCATTTTCCATTGAGATGTATTTTGTGATATTGAAATAATGCATAAAATTGACGTTTAAACATTAATAATATTACTAAAGGCTAAAATCCTAGCTGTATCTTTCATAGATTCTAAAGATGCTAATAATAACACATAGTTTTTTAAGACACAATAGTGAGCATCAGAAAATATCTGCATGCCCTGTTATAATACAAAAAAGTAAAGATTTTTTTTACACAGTATATTCCACTTCCTCTGTAAGCCAACAAAGAGATCATGATCTAGCAAAGCCCATATCTGAACTGTCCAAAGTTAGTCATCCAGCTGGCAGAGCAATGCAACATCGTGCCTGATCCAGTGTTGTGCTGGTTTATCAATGTTAAGCATCAAAGCAATGACAGAGTTAGCAGAATGTCCAGTAGTAGATAAAACTCCTTTGTACTCAACTTGTCTTGTAGAAACTATGCATTAGATTTCCTTATTTTTGATTTTACATCTTAAAAAAAACCCAAAATAAGAAATTACATTCAGAAGATCTAATAACAGAAACACAACCTGCATACAAATATTCAATATTTACAGAAACATCCTTAAAGCTCACTAAAAATGCAAAATTGTTTTTTAAGTAATCAAATAAAATTATTTGGCTTTTTTTCTGTGTTTTCTTGAGTGGTTTGATTTTAAATTCAACTAATTTAACTACAACTTGTTTTCAAGGCTCTGTGCCTTTTCGTGATTCTGCCAGCTTTATAGTCATTCAAAGGCACTTTAAAATCTGAACAGTTACATAGTTAAAGCATAGCTTATACACGAGCTTTTAACAGCTTCACAAGAACTAGTTCCAGCAGCCACAAAACTGTTTGTTGCTTGCTGTCCTGGGTTCAGCAGTAGCAGTCATTTTTTTCCTTCTTAGTAGCTGGTGCAGTGCTGTGTTTTTGATTTTCAGCCTGGGAACAGTGCTGATAACACCGATGATTTTAGTTGTTGCTCAGTAATGTTTACTCTGACCAAGGACTTTCTGAGTCTCAAGGTCTGCCAGGGAGGAGGGGAAGCCAGCAGGAAGCAGAGACAGGACACCTGACCCAAACTAGCCAAAGAGGTATTCCATACCACAGTACGTCATGTCCAGTATATAAACTGGGGGCAGTTACCTGGAAGAGCTAGATCACTGCTTGGGTAGGGCTGGGTATCGGTCAGTGGGTGGTGAGCAGTTGTATTCTCTCCCCTTGTTATTTCCCTTATCATTATTATTATTGGTGGTAGCAGCAGTGGTTTGTGTTATACCTT
>JBCJKH010059221.1:58016-69147 GCA_039877255.1 Loriculus beryllinus | reverse complement strand
CTATGTGAAGAAAGTTAACTCTATCCTAGCCAAAATCAGCACAGTCAAGCTTAGTAATAGAAAGGGAGAGGAGAGGATTTAGGGGGAAGACATCTTTCACTCCAGAACTGGCTGGGCATCAGTTTACCCATAGGAGGTGGTGAGTGATTGCCTTTGGAACTCTTGTTTTGTTCTGCCTTTTCTTCTCCTCTTCCAGCTTTTCCTTCATTTTTTAGACAATTTTTATCTCAACCCACAAATCTTAACGCTTTCACTCTTCCTTCCCTTTTCCACCATCCCAAGCAGCAGGCAGCAGGCAAGGGAAGTGACTGAGTAGCTGTCTGGTGCTTAGCTGCTTACCTGAGTTAACCCACAACAGGTCATTAAAATTAAGAACTAATTAATTTTTTCACTAAATTCCACCTCTAAAAATTTGAACTCAGTATTTTATGTTTAATCAAAATGGTTATTTTTCTTACCTTGTATTTATCACCTTCATTTTTTGATTGTAAAAAGTGCTTACTCATCTCTTGGGTTAAAACAGACACAGGATTATCTACCTGTAAAAATAAATTACTTTCATTTTATTTTAAGTAAAAAAGTTTCCATCAAGTATAAACTAGAACCACAACAAGGACAACTAATGAACTGTTTCCAGGAGGATAACTGATTTCTAGAATGACAGTGTCTCTTTTTTCATTTAACAAGACGAGCACCAGAAATTTTGTCAAATGTCCTTTAGTTTCTCATTATTTAACTGATCAAAGTGTCACATTACAGGCAATGAATCGCCCCATATATTCTTACAGAAGTTGCCACAACATAAAAATCAATACATGCTAACAGAACTCTATTATTTGAAAGGCTGAGTACGTTGAATATTTTGAACTTCCTGTGCACTATCTGATCTTTCCTTTATCACTTAAGCAGCAAAAACGCACTCAACTTCCTACAACAGCAAAACCTGAAGCAACGAGCAGGGAAAAAACAAAAACAAACAAACAAACAAAAAGTTCCAGGTATTTGCTTTTTAATTAAATTATAACATCACATGCTGATGTCAAACTGCACAGAATTTAAACACTGTAACAATTACCTGTATATTAAAGTGATCCAGTATTCCTATGAGTTCCTCTTTCTTTGAGGAAATTAAGGTCCCTAGTAGTAAAAAAACCAAAATGAAAAATAGTAATAGGTACAAAGTAGAGAGACATACGATTTCCTAGCCTTTTGCTTAAACTAGGGGTTTGTAGTAAATGTAAAAGGACAAGCATTTCCATAAAGACAAATTGTGTATAACCTCACATCATGCAAACCCTGACAGCTTTTGACATGCTGAAATATAAATATTCTTAGTCTACAGTAAACACACACCAAAAAAAAAAAAAAAAACCCAAAAAAAAACCACCTCAGACTTCATCATCATCCTTCAATAACGAATGAAATGACAAACATCACCCTTTATAAGGGAGACTCACATTAGACATCAGGAAGAAGTTCTTTACTGGTGAGACACTGGCACAGGCTGTCCAGAGAAGCTGTGGCTGCCTCACCACTGGCAGTGTTCGAGGCGAAGTTGGACAGAGCTTTGGGCAACCTATCTAGTGAAAGGTGTCCCTGCCTATGGCAGAGGTATTGGAACTAGATGATCTTTAAAGTACCTTCCAGCCCAAACCATTCCCTGCTTCTGTGATTTACGAACATCAATGGATTCAAAGCAATGAAAATTTTAGAAGACTTTCCAAGACTGAGAATAAAACAAACTACCACCAACCAGATTTGTTCTTCAGTCTGTAACTTCTGCTTCCATCCAGATTAATGTGCTGGTTCACAATAATAGAGCTACCATACACTTCTGGCTTAAATGCATCTCTACCTTGGTTTCGCAAGGTTATAGAAATATCTGCAGAACTGAAATAAAAAAAATACAAAAGTTATAAAAGAGACAACTGAAATTGGTCCCAAACCTAAAAAAAAAAAAAGTTAACTTTGGAACATTCTAATTTTCCACAAAAATTGCCATGCCTTATACAGGTCACAGCAAGAAGTCAGTCACAGGACCAATATACTTGTGTTTATACTTGGAACAATATACTTGTGTTTTTTTGAGCCAAATCGGCATCAAATACACACTGCCAGAAACTCTGCCTCACACTTACTTGTTCACACCTTCTATGCTTCAGACACATCATGACACAAAGCAAACAATTGCAGGAAATTTCCCCTGCCTTCCCTTCCCACCCAAGTGCCCCTATCTCTAGGCTGCAGAATCAAGTTGTGTTTTCATAGGTCTCCTGTCCCAAAACTGCCTTCCAGCAGAAACAGTTGCTTTGCTTCCACAGCCATCTCTAACCAAAGCAATCTACAGATGAATGCTTAAGGCATACTTTTACAAAGATGAGATGTTGTTTCATTTCTGAATCAATATTTTGTTTCTCAAGTGAGTGCTGAAGCATTAAGTTCTTACACATAAGGCAGGTACTGCCAACAACTGTACTCCAAGCACCTCTGCAAGGAAAAGCCTAGGGCTTTTAGTTACAGCTTCATGTAAACGTAAACTTTTAAACCTCCTCTCCTATCTTTTTAGTGATTCCCCTAAAACTTGTTATCCCCACTTTTGCAGTAAACATGAATCCACTTTCTGAATGTTTAATAATCCACCTGTATGTCAAGGTCTTTATATTGTATATTCAGTCATATCAAGGAAAGAAAGAAAGAAAAAGAATTATCCTCACTCTGCACAACAATGATAACTAGTTTCCAAATAAGTTTTTTCCAATTAACACGATTGTTCTGTAGGACATTCAAGTGCCTAGTGGAACTAATACACAAGGACTGGGTAACACACAGGACATACCACTGTTAGCTAGTTCAGAGACAATGGTATACTACTGATAAATTACTGGTAAAATTTGCGATCTGTTCTTGTGTGTTTGGGGATTTTTTTTTTTATTTATATATGATCTCCTCAGTGCTATGCTTTTCATTCAAATCTTGTAGATCCAGCAGGACAACAGAGAAAATGAAAGAAAACAGAAAACTTATCAGCTCACTTGAATCACAATCACTAAACATGTTCAACCTTAAAAATAGAACAGTTTTACTTACGTCTCCCCATCTCGTACAAACATTTTTAATGAGGAACCTCTATTAGTTGCAGTGGCTTTTCCACCGAGTCCAACAATAAGAGCAGTTAATACAGAACTTTTTCCACCTGTAAAAGAAGCATTGTATTTTTTTTTAAAAAGTTCTTGTAACTCTTTATCCAACTCACCCATATTAAAGATTTTTGACTGCTTACGTATTGATGCACTAAAAGTACAAATTCTCCAAATTTAAGACCTGTTTCACCAGCCTTGAACTACTGGGACAGACTTGTGTGTGTCCAAGTGAATCCATCTCCATGAATAAAAGATGGCTAGCAACTCTTCTTCAAATAAAAATTACACCTTCTAAATGATTAACTAAATGGTTCTTTGACAAATAAAGGATGCAATTAATACTTACTTCCATTGTTTCCAACAACAAAATTGAGATTTGATCCAAACTGGAAAGGCCCCAACATTGAATGGCACATGAAGTTCTTCAGCTGGATACCTTCAATTATGCCAACTTCCCCTTCAGCCTAAAGATAAAAATTTAAACTGATGTTATGCATGCATTTTAATATTATTTTAAATATAATGAGAATTCAAGTGACTGAACTATATAAAACATCAATGGTTACAAGCTACAAGCAAAGCAAAAGAGCTTCAAAACGCTCAATAAGATTGCTTGCTACACAGCAGTTACATAATAAAATAAGAGGAAGTTAACAAAGCTCACTCGTAGTAGCATTCAGTTCTCCCCATAACTAACTTGTAATTAATATAACATAAAAGATTAAGATCATAGATGCTACAGTTATCAGAGCAGTAATAAATAGAAACACTGGTTTGTTACTTGAATTTGTATTCAATTCTATTGAATTCTATTCACACACTCTATTTGTGAGAATTCTTAGTATGGCCTAGAACAGGGAATTTAAATTAAATCAGGAAGGAGGAAATGCAACAAAGTAAGATGGCCCACTGTTCAACTGGTGAAGTGTTATTTTGATAGGAAACTCTTTTTATCACCAGTACTTCAGAAAAGCAACATTTTCTAAGAAAGCAATGTCCTCGGGAAAAATAAACAAACCAGTGACACAGAACAGCTGCTGTTCAAGAAAATGAAGTGAGTCATGATGCTTCTGTGTACCAAAAATCAACCATAGTGTTTTACAGAATAGACTACTTCAGTTGGAAGGGACCTACAACAATCATCTCTAGTGCAACTACCTGATCACTCCAGGGCTAACCAAAAGTTAAGGCATATTAAGGGCACTGTTAAAATACCCCTTAAACACTGTGGCATCAATCACCTCTCTAGCACACCTGTTCCAGTGTTTGACCATGCTCTTGGTGAAGAAATGCTTCCTAATGTCCAGTCTAAATACATAAGCCATTGTATGCAAATACATGTATTTGCCATCTCAGAAATTATTTTTTTTTAAATACTACATCAAATTAGAATTCAGCTATTACAGAAAAGCAGAAATAACTAATATTCCTGTTTTCAAGTTTCATTTCCATCAAAATATGTATTTCAAACAGTAGAATTTTTTTAGACATTTGAAAATGTCAGCTATGGAAAACAAGTATTTGATACTTCTTTTACTAAATGATTTGGTTTCTAAATATTTTCTCTGCTGTTACTACAACCATAAACCAAATATGCCACATTTCTATCAACCAAAACCCATTTCCTTTATTTGTTTTTTTTGACAACTTCCATAGGATTCATTCTATAAAAAAGGAATATCATTGCTTTATGATTGACTGTTATAACTAGATGACCCAAAACAAATATGGTAAGAATGAACTTATGCAGAAATCCTCATAAACACTGCTTCCACTGAAGTCTACACACAAGATATTTATTTCAGCATCACCCAAAGGCACAGAACTTTTCTATATCAACCTTCTCCTGCATCTTTCCTCTCATGACTCTTTAAACAACTTACTGACAGTGAAGAGAAACTATCAGCTGATGACTGCAAATTTTCCTCTTCATTAGATTCATCACTGTGTTCATCTGTATGTTCTTGTCTCTGCCTTTTATGGGACCCAGGCTTTGAAATACTTTCTTCCTTTCTCTTACCCATGAGCACTGAAAAATGAAAGTAATGAAATATTGTAGCTTTCAGTCTTCTAGAAGAAAACGTACCTACAGACTTACTAATTTATTTACTTTGGTAAAAAATGTATTAAGATCATCGCATACATTGCAACAAAAAAATCCTTTTTCAGAACAAAAATTTCAGTGAATTTAAGCCTAAGCTTACTATGAAGCTGTATTAGAAAAAAAGAAACACAACATCATTATTCTAATCAAGATGAATTTGTTTGCTGATTAACAACAAAATCAACTTTGATTCCATTTACCTTGGTACACTGAAGTCTGGGAAATTTGCTATAATTGGTTTTGGTTAGTTATGGAGTTGAATATTAAGTTGTAAAAAGTACATAGCTGCTATAGTATGATCAGTAACATCAATGCAGGCTTGATTAAAGTGAGCTGTGCAGCCAGAAAGAAAGTTTATTAATATATGCAGCTGATAAATGCCTAGAAAATTAATACAGAAAGTCAAATAAAGGAAAATTTTGAGTAAGAGCATTGTTCCTGTGATGATGATTTTTTTTTTAATGGGGTAGGGTGCAGTAAAGAATGACTAGCACAAGACACTGCATGTCTAAAGTTGATACCATGTGTCGCAGTTTGAGACCAAATTGTGTGAGCCTGAACACACTGGTGGCTTGGACAGCAGAACATTTTAGTTAACAGTACATTTAAGGATAATGAATGACCACTTCCTTGCCCAACAGGACAGATGGAACAATCCAGGAAGGTCAGCCTAACAGTTCCTAATAGATCTCCTGTGTCTTGCAGGGAAAATGGCACAGTCCATGAGGAAGCTGGGTGGATCAGCACAGCAGTTCCAGCTGTACAGTGCACAGCTCAAGACCTCATGAGGCCTCCTCATTAAAGCACTAAGGCCCTCCCAGAGCTTCTCTTTGGGTCTTGCTCCACATTTGCTGTTTATCTCCAGATTAGTAACCTGGAGAATGTACAGAGAACTTAATGAAATAAACACTATTAACTGAAATTGTAGTTTAAAATAGTGTTGCAATGGAAAGGAACAGTCTTTCCTCCCCATGTCTTTTCCATTTCTGTCGTACCCCCCTGAGTTCAAGTAGCTCTTTACACAGCAGAATAATAACCTACCTTGAGTCACTAAATTCTACTAAAAAATAATGCAGGAAAAAACTTTTTTTTCCTAAATTACATAAGTTCCCCAACTACTTCAACATGCAGATCTGTAAATTTGGGTCAATGTGGAGAAAGAAATGCTTCTTTGAGCTGCTTTTTTTTACTTGTGTCATCTTGATGTTCTCATCAGATAGCTTGAACTACCATGTACCAGAGACAGTAGCACTTATTATATGAAACACCACAAACATAAATTTGCTACATCATTACAAAGAGTATTTAATTTCTATTCCAGGTATTCACTGACTGTTTTATAAAATACAATGTCTAAAAATTCCATCAATTTTGACACAGCATCTAAATAAGAAAGAAGGTAATAATATGCATCTCTTCCCTGCAAGTGCAATAAATAAAATTCAAAGCAAATCCAGAAATGCAATAATCTTTCCATCTGACATTCTTGTAATAGTTTTGTATGGCAGGGATTTTGGATCAAATACTGGATTGTTATTATGTTCATTAAGTATTTACAGGGAATCTGTCATTTCCATTTTATGTTATGTAGTTTAATACCATACATATAGAAACCAAGGAGAAAATACACTTCATGATTCAGTTTATGTAACTTTTACTAAGTTACTTTCAGTTTCCTCCACAAACAAACATGTCTTCATGGTTAAGTACTCAGACCTCAGTCACTTCTATGCCCTTGGAATTCATCCATCACCTTAATATGAAGGCAAGCATTCATTCAATCTGCTGCTCCATTAAAATTTCTCTCTAGAAAGAAGGGAAAACACAAAGTTGTAATTATTAATGTGGGAACCAAAGATCAGGGCTATGAGTTCTATCACAATAGCATTGGGACATTCAAAAAAAAAAAAAAAACAGAGGAGAGGAAAACAATAAAATAACCTAGAAGAGAACTCACTCATGTAATCCAAGCATGATGAAGGCCAAATGAAGGACAGTCTGCACTCTGGAACTCTTGCAGAGCTAGTACTGCAAATAAAACCTAACTGGAACTGAAGCAAACAGTTCTGAAGTCACCTCAGAAATTATAATGGAAAGTGCCAGTGGTTGAAATAGCTAAAATGAGAATAGGAATAAAAACTGGACCTATAAATTAGGAACAAATAAGCACCAAGTAGACCCAATTATAAAAAAATTATAGGTTTACTACAAACTATTAGAAGTAATAGTTACACATGTAAAGAGAACACAAAATTAAAACCCAATACCCAAACGTGCTGTATAAAACTATTAGGACTATTGCATGTTGTAGTAGAAAAGTAATTGCCCTGTTAGCATCAAAGTATAGGAAAACAGAGGCTGCATGCACTGGAAGCAACATGCAATGCTGCCTGCCCATGGCAGGCCCATGACTTAACCAAAGGCACTTCTTTCCAGTTTCCATTGTGGTGTGCTTCTACAGCCGTTCTCCCCTTTTCTACCTGGCTGATCACAGCTAACCTCATCCACAGCAGACACAACCAACCTACAGCCACCAAAGCCTCTCCACTGGCTTTCTAGCAGCCTTGTACTGGCCTGGTGTGACGTAGGAAGCAGCTGGACTCGAAACATCCCCTTTAACCACTCTACACACTGCTACAACCCAAACTGCCTTTTGCCCAGTTAGCAAAACAGTAGGTAGAAGACATCAGAGCAGACCTACAGCAGGATGAATGCAAGAGAGGGGAGGAAGCATAGGCTGAGAAGAAGAAAAGAGCTTCTGCTGAGGTGTAGCACACTATGTTTAAACAGACATAAAGTGACAAGTAAGTGGAAAATTACTTCCAGAGTTTATAATAATGAAGGAAGGTAAATTAAAAGGCACACGTTTCAAAGGACTGAAGTCAAAAGCCTAGCTTCGTACACAGCAGTGGAGTGCTGTGTTTTTAGGGGCTGTGACAGAGATCCCAAATTAGATTACACAACTCTGACATTCCTGACTCCTCTTTGAATACATTTGGAGCTAACGCACAGAAAGCCTACATCAGCCTATCCAAACAACTGGAAAAGCGCTGTCTGACCAACAACAGTGCAAAAGGCAGCTCCACCTCCTGTGTAGGGAAGTACAAAGGAAAGAGGGGGCAGAAATCCCGCCCACTCGCACCTCCAAAATCATGGTTATTTGTTGCTTGGACCCACAGTTTCCGCAGACAACCTGGAAGGACCCACTCACCTCCCAGCAAACTTACCCCGGTCGTGCGCGGATGGATTGGCCGGCCGGCAGCCGCCTCTTAAGTCCTTACCCGCTCCCCGCTCCGATCTCCACAGCACCAGCTACCAACAGCCAAAGCCGTGCATCCGGTGGCGAGTCCTCGCCCCGGGCAGGGCAGCCATGCTGAATGGACAGTGGGTGGCAAAAGCCCGCTCTGGCTGCTAACGTGCCCACACAGAAACACCGCCGAAACCCGCACCGAGAGAAAGCGGGCATCGCCGCTGCCCTACGACCGCCCAACCGACCTCCCTCCCAGCAGTGCCCCACTCTTAGGAAGCAGTGGCGCGCCCGGCACCGGCTGCCAGGCCCCGTAGCCAGCCCAGGCCGCCCGCCCCTCACCTCTCCTCAGCGCCGCTGCAGATGGGGCCGTTGTAACCGCCACCGCCGGCTCGGACCCCGGGCAGGTCCTGAGCCCCGCGCAGCAGTGACGGGTGAGGAGGAGCGGGCCGCGGTAACGCGCAACAAGGAACTACCCGCTTGCGACGGAAGAGCCGGCGCAGGCGCGGCGCCTGCCCGATCCCGCCCCTAGTGGGCCGTTACCGCGCGACAGCCGTTTTTACCCCCCGCCCAAGGCAGAGGGTTCCCGTTCGACCGCCATTTTCGAGAGGACGGGGCGGCTGCTAGACCGTTCGTTTTCCTCCCTTTTGCTGTGGGGCCTCGGTAGCTGATGAGCTCGGTGTCCCCGCGCTGCTTGGGGTTCTAACCGGGATGTAAGTTTCTACCGATGCCATCCCTCCTCCCCCTGTTCCCGCTTCCTACACTGAAAGTGCCCCAGCCTTGGTTTCGCCAGCGTCCCCTCGTAGGTGGGCAGCGCTGCGGGAGGGTGGGCTGCAAGCCTGGAGCCGGGGTGGTGAGCCCGCAGTCCTCAGCGGGCAGGGAAAGGCTTCCGGCCTCACGGGTCCGGGGAAGCTCGGTTTCCATCTGCGGTGCGTTCTTATCGTTGGCTGGCATTAAGGCGGGAATTTTGAATGCTTGTGCTCGAGACGCCTGTGTGTCCTGTTACCTCGCTTTCAGGCAATCTCCCGTGTTTGTTTTCATCGGGGGGAAGGACACGCATAAATGTAAGAGTTTGAGGAGGAATCTGTAAATGCTGAAGCATGCCACTGCTGTGCTTCGGGTGCTCGGGTTTAGGAGCAAAGCTGAGCCAGGTGCTGGAGTATCGCCGTATCGTCTGTAACGGTTGTTACAGACGTGTTGAGAGCTTTCTTTTTCTTCCCCCTTTTTTATTTATTTGTTAAAGGCTTCTGCGTCAGACCTAAAGTATATGCTTAGCAGTATTTGCAGATTACCTTGGCAAGGGGTGGAAGCGTAGCTGTGTGAAGTTTCGCCGTTAAATATATTCTGTAGTTAACTTCAAGTAACTGACTTCTCCGTGTGAAAACCTTTACAGGGTAAAATACTTAAGCACAATTTATAAAACGTAAGAACTGTGTTTTATGAAAGAACATACTGGCCCAGTGAGAAATGGGAAGGTTTTTGAGTTTATATTTTCTGTCAGTGATCTTGTAATAGCATAATGTCTTCAGTGACTTCAAAGTTCAGTCTTCCTACTTTGGAAGATACCATCTCTCTAAACACCTCAGAGCTTTGTAATGAACAAAGCTTCTCAGTGAAATCTGAGTAGACAGATCCCTCCTATTAAAGGTAGTAGACCCGTTTGTATAGAGGATCCAGTTCTAAGTATTTTACAAAATATGCTCAAAAAAACAAAGACTAGTAGGTCTCACAGGTTTTTATAGCTCTGCCCTAGATATATACTGAAAGGGGCAAGGAAAACTTCTGTCCTTAAATAACAATATTATCTCATAATGGGGAAAAAAATGGTCCTTTTTTTTTTTGTAGTTTTCAAATTTTATACTTATTTTTCTTTCTTTCTAGTGTATACCTTTTCTATTAATTAAGTAGTGTGTGACAGTCCATAATAATATTTAGCAACCAAGTAATGCAAGGGATTTTTAAAAGTTTGTGTTGATGCAGTCTGGCAGAAACTGAATGCAAACATTAAAAAAGGTGTGTCCCTTTTTCTGCTAGGTGTTCTCTTGTTAAATCTCACTGGAGCTGAATATCACACTTGTCTTTTGAGAAGGTTTGGATGCCTTTTGTTGGCCTTCCTTGTGCATTAGAGAAATTGACCATCCTGGCCTTCAAGAAATTGTGCCATGTGTTTATATGTTTTATTTGTGTTTAACTCCTTTTATGTGCTTTAGGTGTAGCAATAGCAAAAGCAATACATGTATGCATGTGACTAAAATCAGGTTGAGTGACTGTAGTAGGTAAATGGATTAGAGAAGCATGATTTCTGTTGAAATTAAATCTTAACGTGTGAACTTGATTAAAAATCAACCTTCTCTGAATTTCAGCTTTCTTGCTTTAAAACAATTCTAAGGTATAAAGCAACACAGACTGTAAAGACAGACTTGCTTGTTCCGGCAGACTGATGTGGAATGTGGAAGGCTGCTGAGTTTAACGTGGCCGTTCTTACTAGAGGCCACAAGGTGGCATAGCTCCTCGGATGTCCTAAACTGATCTCCGAGCGCGGGCAGCTACCCTATCCAATAGCGGTTTATTCAGAGGAGGGTTTTGTTTTATCTTGAGTACACGGTAGTTCCAAAATCAGAAAGAGAGAAATACAAAATA
>JBCJKH010059221.1:29218-39568 GCA_039877255.1 Loriculus beryllinus | reverse complement strand
CAATAGCTCCAAGTGCACTGGCACTCCTCCAGATTTTGCAGCCGTGGCTACTGTGCTGCAGCAGATAAATTCTGCTGGAGGCACGTGCTGTTGTCACCACGGACCAACACAGCAGATCTGGTGCTCTGGGGCAGCTTCAGAGGTTGCAAATTCATAGAGAAGACACAGAAAGCACAACGCTTCTGGACACTATAAACACGCTTGCCTACGTGCTGTTCAGGTGCTTTGTTCCTGCTTAGCCAGTCTTGTGCATCCCAGAAGCATCAGATGTCCATACCAGAGGCATGTGTATGCGGACCATCTGTGCAGCAAGCTCATTGCAGGTGTGTATGCAGTAACATCATGGGAACTCAAGCAATTCAAGCACAAAAGCTAATCCAGGTCTTTCAATCTCATCCATAGCACAAGTTCTGAGGATGGCTCTGTTTGCACCAATTAAGTCTCACCTAGAGAAGGGTATGTCTTGCCTATGTTTAATATTGGTGGCCTAGTAGGAAGGCTAGGGGACAAGTTGTCATGAAGTTGTCTGGGGAGTGCCTCAGTGCTTGTTTGATCTGGCTCTAACTACGGTTTGAGCCACCTCCTCCGCTTTTAAGGGGATAAAACAAGGTACCTCGCTTCAAATCACTGGAAGATCCTTAAACAGGATTTGGGTGCCTATGTGCCTTTGAAGATCTGACCTGTGCCTCAGAAGCCTTATTCCACTGAATAGCCCATTGACTTCAGAGGAAGGAAACTGCATACTATAAAATCTGTATTCCAAAACCACAGTGAAACCAGCCCTGGAGCCAGATACTTTATGTATTACAGCCTTGACAACACTTACATATGGTGTCAGTGAACTGAGACAGAGAATGATAAGGTCCGATCTGGACTGGATCTGTTTGGGGGAAAAAAAAAAAAGGATTTAAAAATAAAAATTATGGTATTTTGCTAAATCCATAAAATCCCTGCAATATTAAACATAAAAACTAAAATAACCTGAGGCAGCCTGCAGGATAACTGGACTGAGAACACACTGATTTCTCTATTCCAAGAAATAAATTGTTAACATGAATATCACATGTGTGTGTGTGTGTGTGTGTGAGTGTGCTGGGAGCAGGAGAAGAGCTCAAATAAGTTTAATAACCAGTCAGTTGATATCACAAAGCTTGTATATACACAATATTGCTTGTTAAATATTTGGAGAATTGGAAACAAGCTTTCTTCACATTACAAAGGACAAAATCTTTTTCTGCCTTTGCGTTTCAAATTAAGGTTCAATAGGTTTATTTCCTTAGAAGTTCTGCTTTCATAAATGTACCATTTGGCTTCTAAGAACAGATAAGGTATCCTGATTATAAACTAGCTTTCATAAATACCAAAGATCAAAGTTCAATGACTTTTCTTTAACTCCAGCAATACTCACTGTAGTGTTTCGGAAATGCTGCTTTCATCCGTGTAAAACCATCCAAACAAACACATCTTACACAGATCTTCAGTGATGGGAGTAAAATTTGGGGATTTTTTGGACAGCACAACAGTAAATAATAATAAATCAAGACCATGGTGATAAATTTCTTTTGGAGAGAGCATCTTCACTGAGGTATATTGACACAGATGCTTCCTGAAAGAGCAAGTAGACATCACTGAAACGTTTGCTGCCGAAGTGCTGATGTTTACTTTGGTGAGGAAGACTATCATGGTGTAAGTAAACAGGATTCTGTAGGGGTATCTGTTGGAGGGGGGGATTACATTTTCTTCAGCCAAATTATGGATTTTAAATACTTTGCTGAAGAAGCAGCTAACTTCATTAGTAGAGAAAATACATATTTTGCATGTGATTTAGGTGTTTTCTAGGCATAGACAGTTTTATTTGATTATCTATTCAAGTTCTTAAAAGCAATTCATACAGAAAATACCTCCATCAGGGATGCTCCATGAGTTTTAGCTTCCTCTGGGGAAAGTATTTCTCTTCTTGCCAGAAATTTGGTTCCTTATTTAGAGTTTGTGGAGTATTCCTTCCTATATTTATTATATTTCTTACCATATTATAATAATTTTAAGATAAATAGATCTTTCTACCTTGGACTGTAGGACAGTGTCCCTTTTTCAACTTAGACATGAGGAACTGATCTTTCTTCTGAAAATACCTTTATTATTATTAGAAAGCCATTTGTGATAGAGTTTACAGACTGTTTATGATAGTTTTGAACATGATGGAAAGAAAAAAAGAGCAGTATAAATTGATATCAAGCTATACCAGACAAGGAAATGTATTATACAAGGAAAAGATTTACAGAATTTCAATCAAGAGTGGCTTATGTGGGTAACACATGGAAAGGTTTCAGTTTGGTTGTTGCGGATCCTCCAATTCCTCATCCAGGCTTTGCACATGTGGAATAAATGGATTCCACCCAAATCTCAAACCTGTAAGGTTTTCCTTTGCCCTGTAATATACTCTCCTAAGTGGAATAGGTTTTGTGGGTTTCTCCTAAAGGTCGGTGATCAAATCCCAGATGCATGTGTGGGTGGGGAGAGCCCATTTTCAGTCCATAGAGGAACAGGGGTTTTCAACTATTAGCAGAGTTTCATGCAGAAAACCTACTCATCTCTTTATAAATCAAGTGCAGCAATTCCTCTGATTTAAACAAGCACTGTTTAGAGTGCGCACAGATATATTCACCTATTGCTAAGGTTATACAGATCAGGTTTACATCCACTAGTTGGCTAGCTCAAGATGTGTAACTGAAATACATGACACAAACTGTAGAGGCTGGCTTTTTAAATAGCTAAGACACATATAAAAACTGCAACCCAGGGAGGATTTTCGGTCTTTGACATTTTGAGGGGGTTTTATTTTTCTCCTTTTCCCTAGAGGGTGGTATAGATTCTCTGTGAGAAATGGTATTTTGGAGTTTCTAAGGTGTGAAAGGTTTCTCTTAACTTTTTACATTGGGTGAAAGCTGTTTGCTATTTCTAAAAAGTTTTGTCTCATCCCCTTGTCTTTTCTCTTTTTGTGTTATCTTTCAGGATGAATCTTCTGTATGTATACATCCATCCTGGGATATAGGAATGGCAAAGTAGGGATTATGCCGTTAAGTCTGTGGTGGACTTCAGAGACTGCCTACAGCTCCTGAGTTTGCTACTTTCAAAAGCCCAAAAGTAGACAAAGATTACTAAAACAAACAAGAAAAAAGTATGCAAATTGCTTACTCAAAGTGTTGCAAGGTTAGCTTGGGCGAAGAGAAATCCCAATGGACAAGCAGGCACCACGCCGTCACAGCCCTTCCCAGTCCTGATATGCATGCCCACCCCTGGTGGCAGGAGGGAAAGGGGATCTGGGACATGCTGTCTTTCAGTTTTCAGTTGGAATTGCTGCATGGAAGCTTCTGCTACAGCCTGCCAGGGAAGCTGCCTGGTGTGTTGCAGGGCTCTATGGTGCAGTGGATGGAAATCGAGGCAGCAGGCTGCTAGGTTGGCCTCAGTGGTTTTGTAGCTCTGTATGGGCATTCAGTTCAAAGTGGTCTAAAATAGCATTGAGCTATTTTTGCCTTACATGTCACTGAATGTAATTTCCTACCATTAGCAGTCACAGCACTGAGAAAGCTGTTTGGAAAACGGGCCTTCTTTTTTATTTTATTTATTTTTTTTTTTTTTGCAATGATGTATTATTGTGGGGTTTGTTTGTTTGTTTGATTGATTGTTTTTTTTGGTTTTTGTGGGTTTTTTTTTTTAAATTAAACCCAATAAAAAGTCCAAATCAAGCTCAGGTTTCCAAGTGAACAAACAAAAATTGTCCAGGAAAGATCTTGCCACAGAAAGTAAAAAAAAAAAAGGATGAAAAAAAGCAAATTTTTCATGTGAAAACTTTCAATGGAAAACATATTCGCCAGGCATTTTAGCTTTTGTAGGTCAGCCATCAGCCTCCAGGTATGGCTTGCAAGTGTTTTCTGTGTAGATACAGCAATGGTTTTAAATAGCATGTTGCAAGTATCAAGCTTTTGTAATTTATTAGTTCAGTACCAGTAGCTCAATTTTATGTTGTTTGAGGATGTGGTTACAGATTCCTCCCCCATATTTTCAACAAAGAAGAGTGTTTGTTATTGTTAAAACTGTTAACACCTACAGCTCCCCAGCACAGACCAAGACTCCACTGTAAAAGCATGACAAAAAGATAATTCTTTTCCCTAATAATGATTTTTACATGGAGACCAACAGCAACTTCCCTTTGCTATGTGCAGTTTGAGTCAGTGCTCCAAGGTACTGAAAGAAGCTACTTTGAAATCATGTTAGATCTCTGTGTGCAGTCACATTATAAGCAGTTTGTTTGTTTAGGATTTCCCATGCCTTCCAGTGCCTGAAGGAGACCTATAGGGATGCTGGAGAGGGACTCTTCGTTAGGGACTGTAGTGACAGGACAAGGGGTAATGGGTTAAAGCTTAAACAGGGAAGGTTTAGATTGGATATGAGGAAGAAATTCTTTCCTGTTTGCATGGTGAGGAATGGATTGCCCAGGGAAGTTGTGAGTGCTCCATTCCTGGCAGCGTTCAAGGCCAGGTTGGACAAAGCATTGGGAGGCATGGTTTAGTTTGAGGTGTCCCTGCCTATGGCAGGGGGATTGGAACTAGATGATCTTAAGGTCCTTTCCAACCCTAACCATTCTATGATTCTATTAGGACAAGTTTGATTTTTGGAGGACATAAATGAGAAAGTAGATGTAAGATATTGAGAACTCCGGAGTGGGGAGTGGAAGGAAAAGAGACTGTTGCTGATTATCACTACAAATTGGTTTCATAAGAACAGTTCAAGCTTAAAAAAAAAAAAAAAAGTTTTTTTCATTTGCAGTGCATCCCAATTTTGGGCAAGTTTTGTGCTACTACTTCAGAAGCAGCAACAGGAGTGAAAACAGCTGTGTAGGATGCCCTCTCTTATGTAGACCAGCTTGAGTACTTCACCTGTTTTGTGGCTTGTCATATCTGCATCCGCCTAGCTTGACTGATTCCTGCAGAAATACAGAGCAGATCCATGGGGTTCTGTCTTAGGATGATAAATGCCATTATAATTATCATTATTTCCACTTACAAACAGCGTTAAACATCTACTTCGGTGTCACAAATTTATTTAGCATAGCTTACACAAAGGAAACCCTTGTTACTTGTGATTGTACTTTGCAGTTTCAGGTCCCATGAGGAATCAACAGGAAAGGAAGATAAATATTGTGTATGTGGAATGTATACATAGAGAGCTAAGAAATACATAATGTAAAAAATAACCTATTCCTCAGTGTCTATGTATCACACTATCAAGCTACACATGCTCATTTTTTACTGGAAAATATGATTGAAATACTCATCATCGTGTATGAACATGCTTACCAAAAATGAAAACTCGTTTTCATTGCTTTTACCAGTTTCTACTTTTTATATAGGATTGGTGACTCTTTTGCTAGTTAGCAGAGGAATTTCCTAATTTGAGAAAGGTGTCATTGAACTTTGAGGATTTACACAGCCTTGCTTTTGCGCTCTTATGCCAGGAAAGATGCTTGGAAATATAGTGGTGAAGGAGACTAATAGCAGCTGTTACTTGATACCAGATAGTCTTTTCATGTCTAAAAAGGTGTCAAACCCTGCCCTGTTGCATCAGCAGATAAAAGGAAACTGTCCTTAGAATATTATTGAGAGTTGTTATAAACCAAAGTAGTACTGACAAAACAGTGAACTCAGTGCTAGATTTAGCACTGTTTTTTCTTCAGGAAACAAAACACTTCAACTGTTTCAAGAAAACAAGGATGGGAGACAACTACTCTTTGCAGTTCTTTTGCTCATGTATCCTGCATTATAGCTGCATTAATACTGAACCTAATTTAACTTAGTAAAATTAATCACATATAAAAGTAGAAGTTCTTTAAACCCATACCTTTGACTAAAATTCCACCTGGTGGATATTTAAAGTGAATTAGCTGCCTGACTAAAATACAGTGAAGGAAAAGAAGCTAACTAGGGATATTTTTAATGCTAAGATGGTGTAGAAATAGCTGTATATTAGCATTATTTTAATATCTTTTTTTAAAATGCAGTTTGCTCTGCTAGATCATCCCATCAGCCAAGCTTGAAGACAAGTTAAGTGTCTTATCAAACACTTGACAAAGGTTGGATTCATGATAGGGTATGGGTATTTAGGACCTGGTGGGAGGAATTGTGAGCATGGTCTGCTTTGGATAAATTTGTGGGCAAGCTTACTAGTTGAGCCCTTATGTGCAGCCTTCCTCCATCCCAGTGTCCCAGTGCTGCCCTGGCAGTGCCACCACATAGCACAGACAGACAAGATACCCCAAACCCTATAAACTGTCCAAGTTTTATCTGCTGCAAACATGAAATTTGTGGCCTTGTTTCAGGTCAAATTCAGGCTGTCTTCCAGTCCAACATGAAAGCTAGGTCTCAGAGCAACTTTAGCCTTTAAGCCTCTCTGTTGCTCAGCCCACTGTGATGTGTTGTAGGCATTTTCTTTGAATCTTTTGTGCGGGTGAGCTAAATTCACTTCTTGATCTGCAGCTGGGTGGAAAAGGGCCCTGTGCTCAGGTTCAGATTCCCCAAAGCCTAGAGTTAAGTGGAACAAATTGCTCTGGGACTTACAGCCACCTGCACACCTACTGCACAGGGGTTCTGTGAGACTACCCAGACTCACGCATTGTTAGTTTTCGTAATTATTGAATGGTCTCTTTACCAAGTAAGACCTGCCAGTCAGAAACGTGGAAGATGGTCTGTTTTCTTCCAATTAGTTACAGGGCTGATGAGAAGCTCTTACTAAATAGATAATTTCAGTTGGAAAAGGTGATTGATTGATTGATTGATTGATTGATTGATTGATTGGAATAACCTTCTGGGATAGTCAGGCAGCTCTGCCTTCGTCCTCCCTGTATCTGGCTCCTACCATAATTTTTAGTAAGGCACATACAGCCCAATATCTACTTTTGCTTCTCTATTATCTTGTTAAACTGAAAGTACTGGCTCTACAGCATGGTGTCAGATAGAGGTCTGCATTCGCTATGTATCTATTTTGAACATCATGAGATGTGTGGGATTTGTAGGTGTTCTTACTGTCCAGTCCAAATGAAGGTGATGGTATTGCGCCCACATGTCTCCAAGCACAAATACACCTTTATCCTGTGTCTGCTTATGTGTCATCATCCAAGAAGTTGTCACTGTTTTCTGGACTTTTCTCTGTTTACCTTTCCACAAATCCCAAATCTTACTGCTTGCAGATTGCTCAGAATTTGCAAGATAGACACTTGGGAAAAATTTTAGCCTTAGGATTTTTGTTTGTGATTTCTAAAGAAATGGTGTATTCAGTTGATTTTCCCCCAGTTTTACTGTCAGTTACTAGCTGTTAGGGTTGTTAGTATACTAACTGTAAAAACTCATAGAATATGTTACTCTGTTGTTCTAAGAATAGTCATTTTGTCAATGCTAGAAGAAAACATGACAATAATCACATGATTAAGAAGTTCTGAGAAATAATGAGAGCAGGCAAGATTCATAATAACATTTGCCTTTTTTGTTTTTTGGGGGTTTTTTTGCCTTTTTTTTTTTTTTTTTTTCTTTTGGTTGATTGGTTGGGTTTTTTTCCAGCTGCAAAGGCCAAGTTTGACTCTATTTACCAAAAACCCCCTTATCCAGCACCATCTCTTCCAGCACCTCCCACAGTGTAGTCTCTGATTTTAGTGGTTTGTAGGGTGGGCTGGAGGGTATCCCATAATAATTGATTGATTTCCATATAGCAACCTTATAGATTTCACAAATACTTTTCTAAAAGCCACTAATATTTTTGCTTGTTCTGTTATCTGTAGCTCACCACTGAGGTCTTACAGAGAGGACATTCCTCTCCCCACATTGATAATCTGGAGAATACAACTGTGTAGATTAAGCATGTGGCTCTGGCACTGAAAGGGTTTGAATTTGTACACAGAACTGAAAAATGCCTTCAAGAAAATTATATTCCTTCCAATAACAGTAATAACAGTGGCGTGTACCTTGCGTCAGCTTCTTTGTGATAGCATATTTATCTTGTAAGATACCAGCAACTTGATATTTAGGGTATGGCTTTTCTTTTTTTTTGTTTGTTTTCTTATTAAAAAAACAACCAGGGCATTCTCACCACAGAAGCCCAAGACTTGGAACTGCTTTGACAGAATGGTGAATGGGGAAAAGCTTTCAAGGCTGTAGGGTCCTCTTGGTGTGACATCCATGTAGGTATCTATATAAGCTTGTATGAGTTCTTGTATGAAGATACGACCCTAGTTTGTATATTGTGTTTAAGTGATCATAAAATTCAAAACATAACCCAAGTAGGTGAGTCTGGAAGGATGAATGTTTCAGAGGGGAAATGTATCAAAACTTTGACCAATAGAGCAAGTGAGGTACAAAGTATCCGTGATGCAGGTAGAAGTTACCAGCACAGATGTTCTAGGGAGCCTCTCCATACACAACCAAAGACAGCTTCTGAAGATGCTTGCTGAACTCAGGGTCCCCAGTCAGCTTCCCTCAAACAGCCCCTTGTCCATCCTGACCAAGAGCTTTCTAATCAAGGCATATCTTCTTTCAGGGTCCCAACAGCAAAACTTCCTTGCAATTGTCTGTTTGTTTGTTTGTTTTTATCATTAGATGTCTAGGATTTCCCTTTATATGTAACGATTTGGTGCAGTTGTGTTTTGGTTTGGATTTTTTTTTAAACTCTTGCTCTTCCAATTAATGAAATCAATCAAATATTCTATTACATCATTGAAAAAAAAACCCAAGACATAGTACCTTCTAAGAAAATACTTACGTTTCCAAAATAATGTCAGGATGCTATGGAGAACATACAAATTAGAAAATACACCTTAAAAAAAACCCTGAATGTAATTCAAGCTACGAAGATAGTTGATAATTGTTAGTATATAAATCACAGTAGCTCATAGTGTGGCAATTAAGAAGAGTGGCTTATTGTAAGTACTGTTTTAATAACTTATTGTCATAGGTCTGGGTTTAACTTTAATAGCAACATTATGTGATCGCATATTTTATTTATGGATCATTTGAAGAATTTGTCATGCAGATATTCTGATTAGTGAGCTATTGGGCCATTAGCCAAATAAATCTAAAGGTAATAAAACTCACAGGAAGATAAATGGCTTTCTTTTTCTTGCTCTTTTCAGCCAATTCAGGCTAATTTAAGCCTTTCACAGAATGGTGATAATGAAGGATTTGTTCTCAGCAGCTCTATGGCAGGTGATTTGCATTTGAAAGTTTGACACATTTATAGGCCTTTGATCTTCTAGTGCTTGTGCCCCAGGCCAGACACCTACATGCACATTTTACCAGGTGGAAGACCTAGGAGTAAAGGCAGCTCTAAAAGTCACTCTGAAGATGTACACTAGAAAAACGAATTATACAGTTTGTGTCCAGAAAATATTCTGTTGCTGAATTTGAGTGGTCTTTATATAATACAAGACAAAATATATTTGAACTTATCTTATTAGAGTTTCTTTGAGGCTAGGGGATGTCCTCATGGAATATTTTAAAGGAATGCAGAGTCTGATATAAATCCTGTTGAGCTGTAAAGATTGGCTTCATCTGTGGGTTTGAATTTATTGTTGAAATGGAACTTCTCACTGTAGGACCCTTCAAGAATTTTGGCACCAAGCAAACTCAAGAAAAGAGTGTGACAGCCTCATGGAGATATTTCTTCAATGTAAAATCATAGAATCACAGAATCACCATATGTGAGCAAAATCAAGCTTATAACCTAGAATATATAAAGAATGTTCTTAATGTTTGCTTCATGGCCCCAGAAGAAGTCGGAAGTCACAGGATTCAGGAGGAATATAGCTGAATATTTGGAACAGGATTATTGTACCCCTCGTGATTGTCTAAAGTTTAAAATAATCAGCTGATTTCTCTGCCGGATCAAAGTGTTTAATTCCAGGTCTGTAAAGCCAGGGACTCATTTCACTCTCATCTCAGGCTTGATTCCTGAGGGAGGCTGTGTTCACTAGTTAAAAATTCCCTGCATGAAATTCTTTCCTGCGCCATAAGCAAATTATATTTCTCCAAATTGAGCTTTTCCTTTGAAAGAAAACGAGGCTTGCTAGGTTTCTTGAAGGAGGACAGCCTGTCTGAGCTCAGAAAAACTCCAGTGTTGGAGGTGTCTAGCCAAATAGCTGGCTTCAGGCTATTCACCCCTGAATACTCAGCCTTTTTAAAGCTGTATTGATTAGCCATTGTCTGGAGTACATTGAAAGTAGCGGGGACTATGTTAGCTTAGTTTATGTACACATTAATAAGGAATCCCCCCTAGCTATTTTGGGTCCTTTCCCCCCCTCCCCCCCCC
>JBCJKH010059219.1:10309-21622 GCA_039877255.1 Loriculus beryllinus | reverse complement strand
GGCAGTCCTGGAGTAAAGGTTGGACTTCATGATCATAAAGGTCTCTTCCAACCTAATTCATTATGATTCTATGTTTCCACATGATGCTGTAAGAACCCCAAAGAAGCTTTGACTTCAGAAGAAAAGGTTCATTGAGTTTACAGAGGCTATGTATTTGCCTTCCTCGTTTTCTCACTAACAGTGTATCTAACATCCATTTTGTGAGAAGAGAGAACTGCTTACACAGAATCCAGACTGTTACACTGCAATAGCAATTCATCTACTGTCATGACAGAGACAAAAGTGTATTTATACATCTTAACACCTTTATCAATTTTATTGAGCTGCCGCCCGTTCCAACATGATAAGAAACATCCTGAATTGCTTCTTTTAAAGAAGTTCAACCAACACTGAGTATGTCAGAACCCTCTCTTGCATACACTTATCATTTTTGAAGTAGAATATGGAATGAAGCTCAAACATTTAAAGTTACATTTCCTCACCCACAAAAGCATCCTCACCTATTCAGAACTTTGGTGAACTAAACAGCTTCTCATAAAGCACTTGAGAGACTGACACAGACAAGTAAAAGGAAATCCATTTTTAAGGCTTGTTAAGTTTTGAATGCCCTTTCAGCCTACTGAAAGGAACTGAAAAACCACAGTTCTGAAGACATACAAGAGGAAAAACAAGCAGAAAAACACTCAGGAATTCTAAATGCATTTCTAACAATTGCAGACTAATTTTCTGCTTTCGGCTATGAAATGCTACTAACTCCCTGCATGTCATGCACTTTAGGTGGAGCCTAACTGGAATCTCACAGCACGCTAGGTAAAATGAAAAGCTCCTACAAAATGATCATTCCCCTACATTAAATTTCATCCGATATCTGGGTCAGGTGAGACATCATCACAAGAACATATGCCCACAGCATCAGCATGGTGGGCAAGTGAGCCTGCAATCTGTCTTGCAACACTAAAAAAAGATAATAATACTAAAAAAAAAATCTTCCAGTTATTTTGTTTTCCATTTCCCGTCCCTTTTTTTTTCCTTTCTAGGTTAGAAGCCAGTTAGAAGCCCTTCAACTATTGTTTCACACCAAATTAACTCCACTTGCTTTATCATCCAGAAAACTTTTTGCAGGTACCCTGGGGTTTTACTCACAATATAAAGGTCTAGGACCAAATTCATCTTTCTAGGATTAAATTCATTCCTGACTAAACAAGCTGGTTTTTATCACCTATTCGTTTCTATGTATTACTTCAGAAGGTCTGTCCTCTTGTTCAATGGAAATTTCATGCCTGCAGAGCCTGTATTTTCTTAACATCAAACTGATATCAAGTTCTACAGTTTAGTGTTTGCTTTTTTTTTTCCCTAGGATGATCAGCATCATCCTAGAAAAACCAAGCTGTAGCAGCATAAGTAGTTGCTTTATTGAAGTGGTAAGGAATACTTTTTAATATTTCTAGATACTAATATATATGAATAGATATATATATATAGGTAGTAATTATAAAAAACAGGGATATTTACTGCACTGAGATCATGAAAAAACATTTAGATAGCTGGATCTTGTAACTGTTGAGCTGGGGGAAGGGTAAGGGAGGGAAGGACTGCTTATCTTATCCTTGCTTGGATTTTGTCCAAGTTGACAGCTTGTGATATAAAGTAGCCTAACAAAACACCAAAGATTATTTTTTATGTATATGTTAAGGATAGATTGCTTTTAACTTCTTTTCAAAACCAGAAAAAACTGCTATGGCTTATCTGCAGAACAACCATACTCAGAAATTAAACCCTGCACATTTCAGGCTAATTTTATAGTCAGCGCTAGTCGATTTGCTTCATGATTTTAGAAAATACATTTTTCATTAATAATAATAATAAAAAAAAAGCTAACACAGAAGAAGTGTTTCCCCTCCCACTCACTCCCCTACACAATTTATTCATTCAGCAGTCATGGAAACTCACCAGGGAATTACCAGTCTTCTGTTCAGTAACACAGACCAGCTCCAAGAAAACGAAAGGAGAGGTTCAGAGGGAAAGGGGGGAGGAGGAAGAAAGAGTGAATTGTGGCTGCCATCAACACCATATCTGACTGAATGCCCTTCCTGCCATATTACAGGAAAAAGATAAAAAAATTATTTTATTGACTGATAAATGCTATGGGAATAAAATGACAAAGACAACCTGATCCTTCAGTGAATGAAGTAGCCCAATCAATTGGAGCTCTGCACGACTTCAGAAATCAAACCAACCAGGCTACAAGTAACTACTTTACTTGTCCTTGTGCACTTAGCCCTGCTAAAGTGACACAGGCACAGCCTTACCTCTGCCAGGGAGAGAAAGTCAGCTTGTTCTATCAGCCCCCAGCTTCCGAGCTGGTGCGTTAACCATATACAAACCAAGTAGCACACAGATGACAGAGTACTGGCTCAGCTCAATGTATAGTTCTCCGTTAGGAAGTCTGGGCAAAGAAGGCTTGTTTTTCTGTTTTGGTTCGAGTTTTTTGTTTGGGAGGTTTGGGGGATTTTTTATTTTTTTTTTTTTTTTTGATTGCCCAAAAGATATAAAAGATCCTCAAAAGGTACATCTTGACTGTCACAAAGGGCTTTTTTATAGTTCAGAGCAACAGAACATACTTGTATCAGGCCCCACCAGTAAGATGGGGTCCACAGAAACATTACTCTGATAGCACACAGCAAAGCAAGAATAAAACACTGGTGCCATACAGATGCACCCAGCTAGCCATGAATAAGCATGAACTAGATCAGGCATTAGAATGAGCGTGAGCACACTGGAAAGGTGCATAGCTTCAGCCAGTCACAGCTCAGAGCTTACTATGAATTAGCTGCCTGGTGGAATGCCATATTAGTGTGTTATGAAGGCAGCTTATGAAGGCATCCATTTCCCTCATGCTGCTGCAGTCACCATCTTAAATCCTTACATGAGCATTTGTCACAGAAAAGTCTCCCAGAAAGCTGATGTGGATTCAGAAACACTGATGTACAAGTGATCCAGGTTCTACCAGTGGACAACCTCAAGGAAAGCAGTGAGAAAAAAAATCCAGACCTTTGTTAAATCCAGTCATTTGGACCTTTTTAAGCAAAGCAGGTTGCCCTGAAAAAGCCAGCTAACACACCAGTTTTGGCAAGGGACAGCCATCAGTCACTGAAGATCAGTAACCCCAGAAGCCTTCTTCATTTTTCCTACTAAAAAAAAAAAAAAAAAAAGAAAAAGAAAAATATCAGGAGTATAACCTACTTCCAGCTTTGGTTGGTATATTGTTCCCTTCATACTCACAAATGATTCCAGGTTCTTGGGTAAAATACTTTAAGAGAATGATGAATTGTACAGTTTTGCTACCTACAGCCCAAACATCTCTGCAGGGCTCAGGGTAAGGGATATACAGACTGTGAGATGTCTAACTTGAGAAAAGGAAATGCATTTGTCCATTATTAATAATGGATACTACAGAGCAGCCGAATGTAGTGGCAAGGAAAGAGAATTTCTAATGGTGTTTCAAACCTTTTCCAACTACCTGAAGAAAGGCAAGACAGGTGAGAATTAAGCCAGGCAATGTAACAATTTTCTGGCAGAGAAAATATCCCTGCCAAAAAAATGGATTACATAAACACAAGAAAGTAGAACATCTGCTCATGTTTTAAATATCTTGATTGCTTATTCAAAACTATTTTTACTATCCCCTATATATTGTTGTCTTGGAATAGGAGATTTACCCATAGGGTTTGGAGATCCCCGAGAATCAATTTGGTAAGTGCCTTCCTGCCTTTATCTTCCTCCAGATCCCTATAAGAACTTTGCTGTAAAGTGAAGTCTACTGACATTAAAGTCTACTTAAAAAGTTACCGATTCACTCCTTCTGAGAAGTCATTTCTGAGCTGCTAGGCATCACTAGATCATGCCCTGAAAACCACTCAAACTCTCATTTAGGCAACTAGGTAACATGAAACATCATGCAAACTTTGAAAAGGTACTGAGCTCCACAGATTTTAGCTTTCTATGTTTCCTTTTAGGTCATGAGATAAGGTTTGACTATAAATAATTGATAAGATTATATGATACAATTTAAGTTATGATTAATTCTTGTCCAGAGATGTGGTCTACCAGTGGGGGGAACACCACTCTGCCCCCCAAAAAAATGCCAACTACAAAAGACACCTTCCCATCTGATTAGCTTTCCATTAAAGTTGTTCCTTTTCCATTACAGAAACAGCTACTCCTCCCTACCATATAGACATGACATGTAGATAACATCTTTTGTGGACAGAGAAATCTCATTTCAAAAACAAGCCAGGTGTAGACATTACTACATTCGCTTAAACAAACACATTGATCAAAGTCTTTAGGGGGAGCTGGATTCTTCCCACTGGCTTAAGCCTAGCATTAATCATAGGCAGTCATACACACTTTCAGAATTCTTGACTAAGAACTCTTCTTACGCTTTGAGTTTCCATAGTGAAACAGCTGCTCAAGTCTCTTGTGTCTCAAGATGTAAGAATCAGTATGTACACATTAATCTTGCTTCTTCAGGATACAGTTTTGCGTGTTCTAAAACTTGCTCATTCTTCCTTTTCATCTGCCTGCCCTTTCCCCTCACCCCAAAGTATAGATAATGCTTCTGTCATTTTTATCTTAATCTGGACCTGAAGAATGTCAACTACACTGAAGCATCTCGTACTTGGGACTAAAATGGATTTCAGCAGTTTAAGCTTTACCAAACTCAAATGGAAACTTGAGATATCTCCGCAGATGTCCTAAGATGTGAACCTGCTCTCCTAACTTGTAAGATACACAAATTGAACAATCATGTGAAGTGACTGTGATTTAATTTTTATTCAGCATGCAAGGTAAATATAAAGATAAAAATGAAAGAGAAGAGTTACCGAAGTCCCCAAGTTGATGTTGTCGTTTGTCATCAGTATCATTGTCCTTTAAATTTAAGGACAGCATTTCACTTTAAAATTGGTGCAAAACAAGAGGGTGGGATCACTTTAAGTCATGAAGAATAAAAGCAGTGCAAAAAAACTCAGCATTAGTAGAGGAAAAACAGCAGTCCTGAAAACTTGTTTTAGGAGCCAAAATGGCAGCAAGACTGATCTAGTTGTTTTTTAAGTGGATTTTCAATAAAGATGCAAAAGAGATATCAGTCTTAAGCACGTGATTACCTTAGCAAGTAAATAGGCCTCCAGGTTTCCATGGCACTGATAACAAAGAAGCTGTTTCATTGGATTAGGACAGAACTTCTGATTCTCTCCATGCAGCTGCTCAGGTAATTATTTCAGGCTGAATAAGTTCTGGGATATTCACAGATAGATTTACGATTACCTGAAAAATTGACCCATCAGATATACTGACAAATATATTATCATGAGTGCATTTCACAATCCTAAAACTGAAAATTTCTCTGCTATTCAATTTCCACGGAAATTTTCATAAACTCTGAATATGCAATGTAAGCAATACAGTATCATCTATAAATGGCCTTTTTTTAAGTCATTAAATAAAAGGTGATTAACACAATCTGGGTATCATATTTATTCTCCCCTTGATTGTATTTAGGAAGGATCAGACATTTGTTTAACTTCTTTTAAAATGGTCAGTCTTCCAACTACCTCTTAGAGACAGTAATATACCATAAGGAATATTTCACAGAAGAAATGGGCTCCTGGTCTGTTTTCCCCAGTGAGGCTTAGTGTTCAGTTTAATACAGAAAGATTAATGCACACTTGCTTTTTAACAGAACTATGCTATTAGAAAAGCAATGAAAGTACACACCCTTCCGAGTAGGCAACCCTGCCAGTTAAGGTGAGCATCTAAATCACAATCTATCCCTGCTCCACAAAGTTATTTCTCATGAACACTAAAAGCAATCCCAGCCCCATAACCATTGCAAAGGCTGATGACTTTTTTTTGCACACTTTCCTACCAGCAGCACACCCCACCCTAGAGATGCGCTGAATTGCTGGCATCAAACAGCAACATATTCAGCAGTACACACTTGCCAGATAACCTTAGATGTTTCTTTGAGGTTCTGCTACTGCAGTGCTCATTAGAATTAGATTAACAACATCACTGAAATCCTAGATGATATCATAAGATTACAGTATCTTTTTTTGGCAAATTGAACTTTATTTGCCATCTGTAATAGTATCAAAAGCATAATTTAGTCCAGCTCAATTGAAAGAAAAGCTGAAGTCATATAAACATTAAAATTCAAAACAAATCAACACATTTTGTGTCAGCAACAGCAACAAATTTAGGAGACATATAATCCTAAGCAAAACATGCACTCAAGTTTCTACTCCATCCTATGGTGCCATCACAGCCAAGGCCAAATACTATTGCAGAGGTCCTCAGTCTTGTGAATAACTGTCCTCATGCAGTTCTCTTCCACGGATTACCCAAGAGTAGATAAGTAAGATGAAAATAAGAGTGGAACAGACTGATACCCACAACAGAGAATCCCTTTTACCAAACATGCTGCATTCAGCCACATTTGGGCAGTCTGGTTACAGCCCTGCCAGCAAAAGCAGCCCAAGTCAGTAACTGGCAGATTGTGGTGGGTCCCCACACTTTCCTCACAGTATAACTGTAAGGAAGTAACTCACTGTAAGTCATGACTGTGCATTGCTTGAGTCCAAGATACCCAGTTCCAGGCTGTCATCACCCTTCCATCTTTAACTGCTCATTCAGGAAAATAAACTCAAGAAGCACCTTCTCCTTGAAGAGAGTTGGGTTTTAACCAGTCTAGAAGAGCTTGCCTCTTCAAATGCACAAAAGGTTATTTTAACCTCTACACTTTTCTCTCAGTAGTTGAGAGAACAGCTTAAAAGTTCCTTTTTGGCTTCTTCCAGTGATAACAAGCAGCAAAAAAATATTATCATAAGGAAGATAAATAAAGCAAAAGTGGTTTGAAGCATTATATTCCACAGAAACAATTGCAACTGTATTGGCTTCAAAAAATACTTAATATGTGTATTATGTCTTTACTGAGTGGATCCAGAGTAAACCTCTAGAATAAAAACTGCCTCGGTATGGCTGATGAATATTTTATTTTCCTAATGCAATACAAGCTTGTTTATCTCAGTGAAACTTCCCACTTTCTATATACATCCTAAATGACAATTTAAATTTTCCTGTAATAAGATACAGAATAGTATCAAGCTCCTTGTTTTGGTAGAGTTCCTTATACAGTCTGATACAGGCCAAACTAAAGTAGAATCAAAGTGAGCAATGTGGAAACTGTAATAGCCCAATGAATTAGTAAAGGTATTAACAGTGCAGAGAAGACAGCCACTGCCTGGAGATCACGATCCAAGGATACTTTCTACTGCACCCCCCAGTTATCTAACACCTAACTGTGATGAGAGACTTCTTCCAAGTTGATTTATTCACTGCAGTTTCTCTGGTGTTAGGGCTAGCTAAATTACAAAACTTGAGGCTAAGAGATAGAATTGCATGAGAAATATTTGCACTGATTTTACTAATACACATTCAGCAGGATCAGAGCAAGCCTTTGTACAGTTAGCAGAATGTCTCAACCAATTTGCATACTTTTGGCACATGTCCGCATTTCCCCATCTCCCACTTTCATAAGGGAAAAAAAAAAAAGGCAAAAAGCAACAAAATATACAATTGAAAGCCAATTCTGGCAAATTCCTTCAGGGGAGAACTAATGCATTTGACAGTGGCCTAATCTGAAAAGCCTCCTCTTCAGAAACACTTAGTGAATCACTGTCCCTTAATATTTCCAAGGAGGCATGTGCAGATCACTTTTCTTCTTTAATTCAGGAATCTAAAGCAAGTAAGAGGAGAGTTGCAGTTGTTAACTATTCATGTATTCCACCAGTTGGAAGTAACATACTCTCCAAGAGCATCCTATGAGATTTCAAATATTCTTGTATGCTTCACCAATTCACAGAAATCAGATTAATCTGTTACAAATGTTTTATTCAACTACTATTAACATAATTATTCATGTAGTATTGTTGCTATGGCTGTGGGAAGAAATATAAAAAAGGAAGAAAAATATCTATTCTAAGATTACTTCTAGCCCATTTTTTTGAATTCTGACCTAAGGTTACAGTCAGTCAGCTCTGGAAAAGACATCAGGTTGGCCCCAAGGCTGTCATCCTACAGCTTTTAGTTTTGATCAGTATTGAAATAACATGCAAGCAACTGGGATCTTACCTTTTGCTAGTAAATAGGGGTGGGGACACAAATTAAACTTCAAAGTTAAGAAGGCTAATTTTTTTTATTAATGCAGATCTGTTAAGCGTTTTTATGGAACTAAAAAAGTCTTCTGTACTATTCATACATCTATAAATCTTCTATACTGTCTGTATTAACAGCCAGTTTAAGAAGCAAAAGAAACTTACACAAAGTTAAACTTTCAAATAAGATGCTAATAACATGAGATTATTAAAAAAACCCAAAGAAAAACAAAAAACAGCAATAGGATTTTATTCATGAAAATATTGTGCATGAGGTATACTCAGTATAGCCCCTATTGATCACAAGGAACAGAAATTCCTTTTCATCACAGTTACTTCATAATGACAGAATTTAGTTACAGCCATAAACAACAGCAAAGTGCCTTCTGCCTATCAGCTTTTTGCTGACAAAGTCTGCTTTGCAGACAAGTCTGAGCACTATACAAAAATACAATTCATTCTCACAAAGAAAAATATTTTTATTACCAGATCCAAAGCCCTGTTACCAGATGTATGCATAAACCTTCATTTAATTGCCATAAGGTGAAGATTTAAGAAGCCGTCAGGAAAGTACCAAACCTTGAAATAAGGAACTCATAGGCAGTGCTTCTGTCTGGAAGAAGAGGATAAGATATTGAATATCAAGCTTTCCTGTTACCTAGGTTTTCATTGTTAGATTGCTATGGTTATTGCCTCATCATATAACAAACAAACACATCCAACAAACCCACACATTTCAAACAAGAGGGAAGCAGCATAGTAAGGGTTATATAGTACATCTGAAGATCTTAGCGTTAGCATGAACTAGCAGAAAACTGAGCACACAAGGAAGAAGCCCTGCAGTCTCTGTCCAGGGGACAGATGTACAGTGGCTGGTTGAATGGCTGAGCAATAGGGGATTCACTTCTCTAATTACAGCACTGATGGGCTAACCTCACATATATCACCTCGAATAAACTTCTGCCTTAAATAGGTTACAACCTAATTTGTCTTGAAAGACTGCTCTTCAATACTTAAGCTTAGAGTATTGTAGATGAAAAAACTAAAACATAATGCTCAGACTTTCTTCCACAAACACCCTTCTTAGGTTGCTCTTTTATTTTAGTAAATTCATGGATTATGAGCTGGGTATTTCATTCTCACCTCTTCTGCTACAAGCTTCAGGGTCTCATGGCAATGAACTGTACCTGAAGTTAACACCTATCCTGTTGCTTTCTTAAACTGATCCTTTTCACTGCAGTATTAATGCGTTTCCAGCCTGCTGAAGATGGAGCCGTTTCTCTTACTGCTGTCTTCTTCTGTTTTATTTCTCTCTGTCAATCCAGCTGATAGAAACGCACTAACTTATGCTAGTCGCAGCTTTGATGCCTTAGTTTTCATCTCAGAGGATGAAAGTCACATTTCCTTTACAGCCTTGAAATCTCCTCAGAAATGGTATTTCAAGTGTATACCTTAACTGTGATATTGTTTTAAAGTAAAGCCATTAACATAAATTGCTTGATTTTCCATACTGTAAACAGAACTGACAAAAATCAGACTTGTTAGGAGAAACAGTCACAGCACACACATCATATCGGATGGATAACTCCCAGCATGACCGGAGTTTTCAGTAAACACAGCAAATGACATACTAATAAAGCAGATGACAGACTTGGCACTTAGAGGGAGCTTTCTTTTTTTTTCCAAGTCACTTTTTCATTCTCCCAAAGTCTTACTGTACTGGCTATCTTTCCTTCAACGGCATACAGAAATCAGACTACGGAAAGGCAAAATGACTTTCCAAGGACTGTTCAATGATATGGGCAGGCTTCCACCTAGCTCTTCACTGATCCCTCTGCTAACAAGGTTAATTAGTTACTAACGCTACCGTAACTATTAGTTAGTGATACTATCTCTATATCTAAAATACCAGACATCCTCACATTCATAACAAATGCAACCCTGCAATATCACTAATGACAAAACGCCAATTCAATCTGAGTTCCTAAGGCACTGCAGGGATGGCTTTTGACAAAGTAACCGAGGTATGGTATGCTTTCAAGACGTTAGATATGAGCTGGCAGCCCTAGGTAATGATAGTTTTGCTGCTCCAAGCATCCCTGGATAGGAGGACACAAAAATCCCTTGGGTCTTTCTGGTCATATGCTACTCAGGGCTTTCCTCACCTCCACCCTTTCCTAGAGCTGCCAATATTTCTTGTTTGCACTGTTTTCAAGTCTGCATTTAGCTCATGCGTGGGTTTGAACAGTGCCCTGCAAGCTTACCAAGCCTCAGGACTTCTCTCATCCCAAGGGCACCTCAAGTGCTTCTGCTGTTTTCAGCTACTGCTCCCCCCAGTAGCCTCAACCATAACACTTTGCCATTCCCCTTGTAGAAGCATCTGTGATTTTTTTGATTAAAAAAAAAAAAGACAGAAGAGATGAAAATCAGCTCTCTGCGCTCACTCAAGTCAGCTTCAGCGCGACACTGAGATTTTGATGGCAATCTGTTTGCTTCTCTTTAGATTAAGAGGTTTAATTTTTATTATTTTTTTTTTTCCTTCAAAGCCATGGTAATTAAAATGCTTCCTTTTTCTTTTCACCATTTGGAAAACATTACTAAAGCTGGAAGTAGAGGCTGAGCTATGGCACTTGCCCCTTCAACTTCTAAACATTTCTTACCAGTCACAGATTGTTCAGTTTAGATGTATTGAGACATGCAACAATAGCTGTGTACATATTGTATGTGTACACACAGAAAAACAAACTTCAGCTATACAGAATAAAGTAAACTCCAAAATGCCACTGAAGTCAACGAAAACACTGATTTTACAGTGTTTTCTGAAGCACATCATATATTATCACTGCCCCATATATATCCTGATTAAGAAAGATTGTGGATGCCTGGAAGAGCTCTTTGATTGACTTCAGAGGATTTTGACTCAGGCCTCAGTGTTATCCTCGCTTGCTGGCCCCTGCCAGCAGATGAGCATGTAATGCAGAGTTCTGGATATCAGATGACAGATTTGCGGGGGGGAAAAAAAAAAAAAAAAAAAAAAAAAAAAAAATCCCCTCAGAACACCCTGAAAATGGATCTCAGATCGGAAGAACACACGCCT
>JBCJKH010059217.1:6831-17085 GCA_039877255.1 Loriculus beryllinus | reverse complement strand
CTCACCAGTACAGTGGGATGATCACTGCCCTGGCCCTGCTGCCACACTATTGCCGATACAGGCCAGGATGCTCTTGGCCTTCTTGGCTCCTTGGGCACAAGCTGCTCATGTTTATCTGGGTGATGAACAACACCCCCAGGTCCTTTTCCACCAGCAGCTTTCTATCCACTCTTCCCGAAGCCCATAGCATCGCCTGGGGCTGTTGTCTTTTACAGCAGTAGCCAGATTAGGTTCTAGCTGGGCATTGCCCCTTCTAGTTTTCTCCCTGCATAACCTCATGACATCTTTGTAGTCTTCCAGACTTCCTTGCCCTTCTTCCAAACGCCATAAGCTTTTTTATCTCCTGAGTTCCAGCCAAAGATCCCTGTTCAGCCTGGCCGGTGTCTTTCCCCGCTGGCTCTACTTTCTGCACGTGGAGACGGCATGTTCATGCATCTGTAGGAAAGATTTCCTTCTTGAAGAATGTCCAGCCTTCTTGGACTCCTTTGTCCTTCAGGACTGCCTCCCAAGGGACTTTATCAACTGACTCCAAAACAGGCCAAAGTCTGCCTTCTGGAAGTCCAAGGCAGCGGTTCAGCTAAGCCTCCTCCATCTGTCTTGTTGACCTCCCCCTGATTCTTACCTGTAAACATTCAACCCTATTGTCACCATCATTAATCTTTGGACAGTCAAACCACTCCCTAACAAAGAGCTACCTCACCACCTCCCTTCCTTGCCTATCTTTTCTGATGGCAATTAAGTCATAGTTTTCCTGCTGCACCGTGGCTTCCAGCTCCTCCTGTTTCATTCCCATGCTGTGTGCACTGATATAGATACACTTCAGCTGGGCTATTGATCCCAACACTGTTTTGGGGGAAAAAGCCCCAATCTCTACATGACCATTCTCGGTTGCTTCCATAGTTTCTAACACATTGATAATCCTATCTCCACTGAGATAACAGATCGAAGGACCTCCCTTCTTCAAAATTTAGCGTGCTGTCCCAGACTTTCCTCCAGAGAGCCTGGTTTTATCCCTTTCCCACTTCAAATCTAATTTATCAGTTCTATCTGATGCAGCAACTGCTTTGAGAATCTTGCCTAATTGTTGTGTCAATCTGATTTGTTTGTTGAGGCAGCTGACTTCATTCCACCAAGACATTCTGTATCTGTTTTCAATTGCCAGTTTTTTAGCTGTATCTCACGGGGAAAAAGCCCTTTTTAAGACATGAACCACATAATGTATGTGGGTTGATTAATTCAGATGAACGACACTATGGAAAGTTAAGAAAACATGAGCTCTGACTGACAAAAGTTAATAAGATTACTACTTCAACATAGTAGCATTCTCTATTCTTTCTGATTTCTATTTCCTTCTGGAATAAGACTGGAAGAAAAAATGAAAAATATCAAAGGCAAGTAAACCCAGATTTGTCACAATGGATTATTTTGCTTTTACTTGGGACTGTAAAAATTATAGTTTTAATAAACATGCATTTCTGGCTCTCCTGTCACCTGACTATTTCATTTCAAGGTTACAGTGTGACATTTTGTGAATATCATGAAGTAATAGCCAAAATTCTGTGAAGCAGGTAAGCTGAAGTGGGAGAGGTGTTAAAACAATGAAGCCTTCATTTTGATACAGCCAATTTTTGAATATTCTTGACAGGGATTAGTTAACTATAACAAAAAGGTTTCTGTGTGTCTGGGTTTCTAGGTAATGTTGAAAGCATAATAAAGTAGGAGTTTGATCACTCTTTTGTTCAGTACATCCTGCGTTTCCTATGCAGGCACTGCTTCCCCAACAGAATTTGCTCTTAAAATGGAGCTGCTGTTATGTCCTCTATTCTTAAACTGTTGGAGGGTTTCTGTAAAATACAGTGGCCATAAAAAGTGTGCTCTGCTGCTATGTGAATATGGCATCACTCTGACATAATGGTAAGAGTACTGGTAACTTTTACCTAGTACTGATCCCAATAAAGAGGTTTAATCCCAATAATTTCTCCACTAGTATTTCTTTAGACTATTGCCACACTTTATCTTCTCATTCATAGAAAGGTTGCAAAATATTAATTCAAGTCATCTTCCTATTTGGAGATTTCAAAAAGCATTATTTCTGTAAAAGAAAGGGTACGGTAGGTTAATGCCTTTATGCTTGTCAGATATTAAATGCTGTCTTTAGAGCCATATGCTGTATTTTTACTATCTAAAAGGAGTTGTGCTCCTAAGCCAGTTTTCAGAAGGGAGGCACTAATCTTTCTTTCTTTTTAACCAAATTGACTCATAATCTATGTTCTTAAAAATGGCTCTTTTGTAATATACAGTAAGTGAACCCTAACAGTCTTGAGACTACCAGCTAAATTGATGGTATGTGACCTGGAAAGGGTGCTGCAGAGAAAAAAATTAAGACATCTGAAAGTTGCATATTTCAGTTCAATAGTTCACTTTTATTAGCATTGTATTTTAATATGTACTTGACTAGCCAGGCATTTATTTTCTCATAGAAAGCTCACATAAGGACAGAAATGGGTGAAAGATTAGAGCCGATCTTCAAAGAAACTGGCACAATATTGACATGTGAATGGAAATCTAATCCATGTTTCAGATCACTGAAAAAGAGAACTAAATGTGAAGTGCTCAAATGATAATGGGCTCCATAAAATATTTTCATGCAGCCCAATACAGCAAATGTTTAGGATTTAAAGATGGTTGAAAACCAAAAAAGTGATATTTTAATTCCCAGAAGCATGAAATCTGTATATTTCCATCTACTTCTAGGGAGTCACAGTTAGGACAAGTCCAAACTGAAATCCTGATTCTTCTACTTTAGGTGTAAGAAGAGGATCATAGAGCAAAATGTTTCCTGGTTTGGATGGTAGAGATCTTACAAGGTAAGCCTGCAGTCTAGCTGTTGTCAAAACCAAACCTGTATAACTCAGGCCTAAACTTTGAAACCTCATCTGAAACTTAAATTTAATCTGAACAAAATCACTGCCTATCAGTCTATAATAAAGATAATAAAAACAGACAGGAAAGCTTTCTCCCACACAAACTGTCCATACAGTTCAGCAGTGACTTATTACCATCACAACAGAAATATCTAATAGGATTAAAGTCAACATCATTAGCACTGAAAAAAAAGGTCATCTAGACCCTGAACATGGCCAACAAGCACTCTGCCCCATCCATTTGCGCATTTTTGTACTGTTGCCAATAGTTACAACATCTGAACAAAATTCTGGGAAAATAGATTGGCACTAAAACAAAACCTGTGATGGAGGTGTTAGCTTTCTGGCTTTTTGACTGCTCCACAGTATTTAAAGTTTTTCATGCAGCTGGATTTGTGGCAGTTTAGGAAAGGGAAGGTTATAACTTCCTTTTAAGTATTTTTCTGGAGAAAAATAATATAGAAATTTTGTGAAGCATTGTCTTTGATTGTCCAGATTTTGGTTCTATCCAGGGCCAGCTGAAGACTTCTTTCCTAGCTAAAGAATGCTCCAGCATGCTTCATAAACCGTTTCCCACAGACAAATAGTGAAATAATAATGTGTCTGCTACCCACTCTTAATTATGTAAATAATAAATTAGCAATTGGGCAATGACTGGAAACTATTAGATTTTGGGTTGGTTAGTATTTATTTTTCAAAGCAAACATGTTTAACTGAGAGCAGAACTAAGGTCTGAAGTATAACACTATTCTGTCAAAAGGGAATTAACTGACAATTCTTCCAGTGTGACTGAAAGTAAGGACTATTTTATTTCAGTTACAAGTCAGATACAATCTTACAGATACTCTGCTTTTAAAACAGTAAAGAATGGAGGAAAACCTGGCTCCAGAAGGAGCAGAATTAAGGTTTAAGGACCACAGACTGCTCCTGGATGGTTTTTTCCATGCTGAGCTGAGCCAAGCACTATGTGAAAGGGGCACCCCTTTGTCACAAGGAAACATGCAGTGAGGATGGGCAGCTCCCAGAGGAGCTCCCAGAGGGGAGAAGGTGGCATTACTCTTAGCTCTCTAGTTAATCCTAGTACTGAGCTATAAATCCCTACACTAATATGAAGTGTTAATACATACTCAAATTTCCTATTTCACTTTTAAATAAAATGTTTTATTTCTTAAAAGAACCAGGCTGAAATGTTTATTATTCCTGAGCCTATAGGAGATAGAAGCTGATGGAGGGATTTTAAATAGCATTTGGGATTTTATCCTGGCCATAGGCAGAAATGTTGGCTTTACAAAGACTAACCCCAGAGAAGCTGATGACAGAAAAATAATGGTTCATATTCCAGAGGTCAGTACTGTGCTTAGCTGCAAGGCTTTATGAGCAATAAGGCTGTAGTAGCAGTGGAGAATGAAACTCTCCAGGGGTTCACTGCTTCATTGCAGCATTACAATGAAGAGAAAACCTGCTTAGAAAGGCATTGCAGTTTAAGCAATGGTCAATACCAAAAGAAAGGAAACTGCCTAAAAATACGATTGGGAGAAATGAGATTTATTGAACCTCAGGACTTCACTGCCCCCCAGACAATCAGCATCTGTGCAGAGCTGCAGTAGCTTCTGCTGGGGGTGGAGCCTGCTTGAAGGAGACTCAGGACAAGGCTGATGCCTGAGGCAAAACACAAATGCACGTGCATTATTTTAAGCATAAAGATAGCCCTGATAAAAGTAAAACCCTTGTAGGCTTGATTCAATGGCACTGCTTATGCATTGAAGCTATTTGCATGTTTTAAAGGACTTCCATGCGCTGAGGTCTCACCCTGACAGGTCATGAGGGTGTGAAATTAGTGTTGCTGTCTCTTGACACCATTGTGATCCATAAAAGCAAAGCCTATCAGGCTCAGAGAGGTTTACTGTGGACAAGTACCCTTCTCAGGAAGTTACCATTCAGACATCTTGACAGAATCACTGAACAGATGAGGTTGGAAGGGACCTCAAGGTCACCGGGTCCAACCACCCTGCCCAAGCAGGGCCACCTTATGGAAAGCTACATCACACTATCCAAACCCTGAGCAGGAAGGTCTGTTGGGCCAGTTCCCTCAGGTCATGGCAGAAAGGCATTTATGGGGCTAAAGATCAAAAGCTGCTTTATGGCTGTTTTCAGTTTTCTGGGCGTACAAAACGTTTGCTGATTTAGCATTTTCCTCAAACGCTACATTCAATTAAAATGTGGTATGGTTTTGTGTGAGGTGTCCCTGCTCATGGCAGGGGGGTTGGAACTAGATGATCTTAAGGTCATTTCCAACCCGAACTATTCTATGATTCTAGTCTATGATTATAAAAGAATGAAAACAGCAACAAATAATAAAAGGCCAGTATTCATTCCCTAGATTTGTATTGTCTGTAACAATGTAATCCTTTTGGTTTTCTGTACAGTTTTCCTAAACTTTTTCATAAAGCAGTCTAGGCATACTCATAAGAATCTATCATCAGGCTCATTCTCTTGTGCATGTTATTGCTGGTTTATTTTCCATCTTGCAAATGTTTGGAAATGCCAGTTTTCAATAAAATTGTCTTAGTTGGAAATTGGAATTCAGTTATGGCGATACACTCCCAAGTCAAAAAGTGATCCAGACAATTTTCGCTGAATTAACTCTGCTTAGTCACAGTCTTACAAATTTGGATTTTATCACACACACACACGAGTTGTCAATAAGAGACCTTTGCCTGCTGTATGTCTTCTAAATTATCTGAAATATTCAACCACATAACTACTTTTACCCTCTTCCCTTAGTACAATATTTTTTGAGATTCAGTTACTTGAATACCTGATATGTCCCTATTTTCTGTTTGACATTTTTCTCTATGAATACTGGATAGAATTTTCTTATTATAATGGTTTGAACTTTAGAGAAACAGTGATATATAAACACACCTTCTGATTACTTTTTACAATTTCCAGCAGCATGAGAATTGAAATGTAAATGAGTATCTCTCCCAGCTGAAAGAAGAGAACATTTACTACTGTGCCTCTTAGAACAGGCCTGTGGGAACTTCCCTGTAGGTATTAAAAAAGACAGTTCACATGTATTAAAGCAGAACAAATGAGAGATATAAGACAGACAAGGTTTGGGGAGATAAGAATAACAATCCTGCTAACCGCAGGAGATTTGCATTTAAGTATCAGAAGCTAGAGTGTGCAAATAGGAAATAAAAATCCTCACCTTTTTTGCCCGTGGTTAGTGTCAACCAGTGTAAAAATAAATGATGGGATGGATTCTTAAGACAGGAGAAAATGCACCAGTACAAGTATTTGGAAATCCATTTCACTGATATTGGGTCACTCACTTTGACATATAGGTTGTAAACTCCCTTCTGGTCAAAAACTTTGTTTATCTGAATTTATTCCATCGCCTTATTCTAAAGAAATTGTATGGAGAAATAATGGATTAATGAACATGCAGGAAAAAATAGGCCTCTATTTGGCCTCTATAAAATCTCATAAAATTACTAGATAGAGTACATACACATGGCTTTTTGAATGTACATTTGCAGTTCTTGAAATAGCCTTTCCCACCCTGACATTCTAACTTGCATTATTTATCCTTCCATCCTTACAATTCTTCATCCTTCCTTTGTGCAAAACACAGAGCTTTTGGTTTATGCACTAAAGTTAACTGGCTCAAGATGTTCTACAGGTCAGTTGCTCCTCAAGCGCAAGTTACGTGTAAGATCATTTTGCCACTCTCTTAGAGCCTGATGCTTAACATAGTCCAATCAATTTACCTGTGAAAGTATCTATTTGCCATTTTCAATCAATCAAATCAAGATATGTTAACGACTTAGTTTCTCACAGTGGAATTGTGTTGATCACTTTGCTCTCGTAACTGTAACTAAGAAGCAGCTGCTTTAATGCTGTTTTGCCTTAAAATGAATTTTTGTTTATTACCTTCTAATTCTTTCCTTGGGTAAGAGTTAAACTCAATGTATATCACAGTCTTTTACTGGGCGATTTATAATTTCAGAGATTAATTTTTAGCCTTTACCTTAAATACTTTGGTGGGTAAATATTCCATCTATGAAACTGATCTAATCGTGCTGATTCGGTTCCTGCCCTGCCTTCTGATCTGCTGTGTGACTATGTGAGTCATTCAGGCCCTAAATTGCATCTCTTGTTGCTGATTTGAATGTTGCTTCACAACACAGTAAATCATATTGAGTCCAAAAGAGCTGCAGCAGGTAATAATAAATCCCTACTGAGACTACACATGTGGATAATTCAGATGACTGAAATATAAGTGCTAGTATCTAACTTAGGTCAATTTCAACGTTTCCTATCTGCAAAGCAAATGCAATAATAGATCCCATATGAAAATTGATTTTTTATTGGTTAGTGAATTCCTTGGAACTGTTACTTGCCCTTTCTTATTTTTAGCTGAAAATAAATGGGAAAACTTTGCAAAAGAAAGGTTTCTTTTCTCTAATTTCCATTTTCAACTATTCTCATATATGCTCATATATTCTTAAAAATGTTTATAATAGAAAATTTCCAGTATTTCAGATGATCCCCAAAAAAGGCTGAGAAGAGTTACCCAGCTCATTGGTATAACATAGAAATCTCATTCTCTCTGGCCTTAACCTAAATTTGGATAGAGTCATAGTCTTTATCCAAATTTAATCTAGAATCATAGAATAGTTTGGGTTGGAAGGGACCTCAGAGGTCATCTAGTCCAATCCTCCTGCAAGAGCAGGGGCATCTTCAACTATATCAGGCTGCTCAGAACCAAATCCAGCCTGGCATATGAATCAATGTCAGAGCATATGAATCTGCAAGAGTAACCTCCTCAGTTGAGGCAAACACCTAACTGTTCTTTCTATGCTGTGCTAGTTACAGATTAAAACCTTTCCTGTCATATTTTAGACCAACAGGCAGTTTATTTTTAAGAACGTGATGGAAAATGGGCTCTGGGCTGGCTGACTGTGCCTTTCCTATTCTTACCTGTAACAAAGACCTCATGCTGTTACGAATATCCTTTATTCACCTAACAGAAAGATTGGGAATCTCAGAAACAGATTTCAGTATACATGGTATCAAGTGCATATTTTTTATTGTGAAGAACATCAGGATTTATTGTTGCTCTAGGATAATATTAACCTTGGCGTCTCCTCAGTTAATATTTAACTCTTAGGTCAATAGATCTGGATATTTGCTTATTCAGAAGTCACTATCAATTTAATTGTTATTGGCAGGAGGTAAAAACCTTTGGAGGTTGATAATTGAGTATTTGTTACTAAATACTACAAAGAGTATCACAGTAAAGACCTGATGCAGGTCTGTTTGGTTCTTCTGGAGGGACGCTCTGTTTGGCGGTGACAAACTCATCTCGAATGAATAACAGAATCCAGCATTCCCATAGGGAGTAACAGGAATATCATTTGCCCTGCACATAGAGAAGGATGACAACAATTCTTCTGGTTCCATTTGGGCACTCATATTTATCCTGCTGTTTTGTATTCTTAAATTCCTTTGTAATTCTAAGATGGATAGAAAATGAAAATGGAGAAGGAAGGACCTTTCTGGGGCTAGAATCATTGTCTCTGATGATCAGACAGCTGATATAATGCCATATATTAGCAACTCCTACACAGTAGAAAAATATCCATCCATGAATGGCTTTTCCACCAGCTTTATGAGTTAGCAGCACTCGGGATGAAGTTAACAGTTAAACAGGTGGCAACAGGCTGATCAAGAAGAAACAGAGATTTGGCTATATATAGATAAGCTAATATATATATTAAGACACATAAACATTGCTTTTATAAATAGAAATCAATTAGTCTTCTCAGATGCCTAGCTATATTAATTAGTGTGATGGACATATGAGTATGCATACATGTAAACAATTTAGTTTTGGGATTAAAAGGCATTTCTGAATTTAGACTGTGTCAATGTCAAACATGTAACTGTACTGGCCAAGTCAGGCTCTGACAGTACTGTGACCCTAATGATGTGGTTAATGCTGATGTGATGTAAATGTAAGGTCTAACAAATAAAAAGGGCATTCCAAGGAGCATGTAAAATACATAGGCAGTTAAACTTTACAAGTGTAAATGTACAAAACATGGCTGTGGGGATAAAGGAGTGTGACTGAGAGAAAGGTTTTCCTGCAGGGTTTGTTTTGTTTTTTTTTTTTTAGAGATAAATTACCTGATATCCATTGTTCCTATCCAGACAATAAGGATTTGAGTATAAGGGAAATAATCTTTATAATGGGTTTTTCTGCTTTAAACATTAGTTTTAATGAAATTTAATCTACTTAAATCTTGACTAAATTAGATTAAAGACATATAAAAATCTCTCAAAGAATCAACAGCAACCTAGTCTGTCTGTTCTACAAGAATATAGCACCAGTAGGTGCTTATAATATGCCCTTCAGTTTAGACTAAATAATCCCTAGATGCGTAAGTGTAGCTGTTCAGTTGCATGGCCTAGTAAGAGTGAGATGAGCTCCCAGATCTTGCCTGAATGTGCTTATGTGCTCTGTAGCCAGATGGGCACCCAGCTCTGGCAAAATACCCAGAGAATGTGCCAACATTAAAATGGGCAGCACTGCAACTAGCAATGATATATCCCCCCCCCTCCCTTTTTTATTTTATCATTTTTTTAACAGTTTAATAATCAAAAGTTGTCCACCAAGAATATGAGTTCAGTGCCCATGCCTCATGGAGTCTTGAGCTTACATTACAGGATATTTAATATTTCATTTCTGTTGTGCAAAAATACAGTAGTAACAGAAATCTGATAGCTTTCTGTGCTTGTTTGCTGGGATTAACTTAATTGATGAATGGGTATTTACCTGCCTTATCATTAAGAGTCAACAGAAGTAAAAGGCTTATACAGCATGATAAAGAAAAAGAAAAGTGTCTGCTTTGAAGAATAGGGAGAACAAATTTCTTTCATCAGCCTGTAAATAGTTCAACAAATGCAGAACGTGAGTACCCGGCAGACATTTTAAGATGAGGTAGGACAATAAACAATGGCTAAAATGGCATCAGTCAGCTGATGGGGTTAAAAAACCAGAATAGCACTGAATGTATTATAGTTACCAGATGTGGCGGCACTTACTGAAATTGTCCTCGCACATCTGAAGCCATGTTTCCAGCTCCTGATGCGTAATTCCTGGCATCACAATGCTCCTGCTCTTCTCTCTCTCATTACACTTGCTTGCTTAGTAATGGTGGGAGCAGAAACCTTTCTGTACCTGGCTGGCCCTATGGAAGTGCTCATCCACATGACCACCAAACCCCTCATGGGGTGCAGCCTCTAAGTGGAAGCAGCC
>JBCJKH010059215.1:2604-13143 GCA_039877255.1 Loriculus beryllinus | reverse complement strand
TTCTGTTGACTGTTGAAAATAAAAATTTGCTTGACGATAGCAGCTTCTGTACTGGAAAAAGGAAGCAGTGAGTGTTGCTCCAGAATGATGAAACTTTAAAGTGAGCATTATATTCAGCTAGAATCATAAGAATTTCTTTAAAGAAATGAAAAAAACTCACATGTTGACTTGAATCTTTCATTGTGTGTAAAAGGCAGAAGGAAATCCAAAAGCATCTTCTAAATGAGGATTTCCAAAGGAATAAATATTATTTCATTTTGATATTTGTATGTAAATATGCTTTTTTGTCTTGGAGCACAATGTATTCATTCTACTAATAATGGGGTCACTACCAAATATCTAAGCAGGGGCAATAAGCCTCATTGCTCCCTAGAGTAGTTCTTAAAATAACTCTTGAGCAGCCTTTCTGGGAATACAGACATCTTGAACAAAACACACAATGATGCAATTCAATTACAGAGATCTCACTGACATTCAGCTAAAATGATCTACAGATCTCACTCACAGGTTTTTAGTGATGATATTGTGCTGTTTTGACTAGGACATCACATAAAAATCCTCATGATCTCTCACAATGTGCGTGGTTCTCTTATACATGTCTCAGAGAATTTGATGTGGCACCATAGCTTGGTCAGAAATCTGATGACAAAATAAAACAAAAATCTGCTTAAACCATTTCTTATTGATACGTGCCCATGTGTGTCATACTCCCACTACTGCACACACATGCATCCCTGGAATAAGCCTTGCAGAAGAAATCTAATTTGGAATTAAAAGCATTCCAAAGGAAAAACAAAAAGCAGTGCATAATAATATGCAAAGGGCACTGAAATGTTTTGTGGAGGGGAAAAAGTAACAAGAAGGATTAAAGTGAGAAGGCTACAGATAATCCTGAGCAGCTAAACTGGTTCAAAGGTGTATACTACATGAACAAGTGCAACTAAACTCTTTCAAATTAAGCTTACAAGTTAACAGAATCTCCTAGGGCACAGTGCCATAATTTATTTTTATTTTTACTTTTTCCTTTCATTTTAGCTTTCATTTTAGTAGTAACCCAGCCTGAGGAGAAGCTTAGTTGGAAAGGATAGACAATTTCTCAGTGGGAGGAGGAATTACAGGGAAAGAAAAACAGCCAGATATACAAACAAGAAATTTGGGCTGAGATCCAGACAGTGCTTAAGTAGATTATTGGACGTGGGAGAATGTGGGGGGAGAAAAAAGGGAGTGGAGAGACACGCACAGAAAGAGAAAAGAAATAGTAACATGTCCTTGATTACTTTCCTAAAGCACTTTACATCATGGAGATAAACATCAAACTCAAATTTCCATTAGCTTATCATCACTTTCTAACGTTATCAGAATAAGCCAAAAGAATAGAAAAAAAAAATAAATTGTATAGGTCACTTTCCAAATTTTCTGTGCATGTTTATGGTTGTATAATGTCTCTCACCGTTAGACTCAAGAAAACTGTGTTTATCATGAGTAAAGTGTTATTTACTACCTGCTCTTTGTTGTAGAATGTTTGTGTCTCCAGAATTGCAAGGGTTTGGTTGTTTTTAACTGTTACTTTATTTATTATTTAGTTAGTTAGTTAGTTAGTTAGTTAGTCATTTATTATTTATTAATTTTCTTAAAGCCTTTTTTGGAGCATGCAGATTGTGGCTTATAGCTATCTTATCCAGTTACGATGATTTTCTATCAAATTGCAGATTAAGAATTGTGCTCCTTCTGCTGTCTTGTGTGGGTGTGAAAAGGCTAGATGTAGACCAGCATGAAGGAAAGAAAACAGATTTGGTTTTGCACAGGTTGAAATGCTGAGAAGTAAAGGGCATACAGTTTCCAGGCCAATCACTACCACCTGCCTACAAATATGGCTGGTAAAGAAAAACTTTCTAAGATTGCTCAGCTGCAGTTCTTGTTACACAGGGGCATATTCAGTAAGTGAACTCTCAGACAACTGAAATATTAAAGGGGTTATATGGAGATGCAGTGTCTAGTTTTGCCAAAGAAAAAGAAAACACATTTTTACTTTTATCAAGGTACACTGTCAATGTCATACCTGTCAGAGCTGCTTCACCCTCTTTGCTGTTCATTGATTTCTTCTTAATTTACACTCTCAGAGAGGTTGAAAACTTCACCAATTAAGTAAAGAACCCCTTTGAACTTCCTGCAGTCTTAAAGCAGCTTGTTGTTTTCCTATTCAGATTCCTCGTAACTTCCAGAACTTCAGTCAAAAAGCCTGGATGTATCTCTTAAGGTTAATATTTTCGCTCATTTGACTCATTTCTCTCATTTCACTCATTCTTTTCCTTTGTTTCCTTTACTCCAATTTCTCCTTCTACAGCCTACCCCTACCAATGCACTCCTTGATAACTGTCAGCAATTTCTTTCTGTCTGGGAGGGTAATAAAAAGAATAAATCTTCACAGTCAGACCAAATGTTTCTTCCAGCTGCCTTCAAAAGGCAGTAATTTACAGTATACATTCTGCCACATTGCTTTGCATGTGCTGTACTTTATCAAGAGCAATGTATCGACAGATTCCCATCAGGTGTGCCAGGGTTCATAGAAGCTGTAGAAATTCGTCATGTTGCTTAGAAAAAACTATTTTTTTCTAATGCTAGAGATCAAAAGCTGATGCTTCCCTTTTGTTCTCACTTCATTTCATACCACAACCAAATCAGTTTTGTTTTCCAGTGCATGATAAGTAATCCCCAATAGTTGTAAAATACTGGGAAAAAAGCAATAAATGAACAAAATTAATGTTGTCTTCAAATAATTTCTGGGGGGAAGCATTTTCCCTGTGAGAAGAATTATTTTTCTTCATTATCTGCATTTCCTTTACCCTCCCCTCATTATCTGCAGAATCAAAGGTTAGTCATTCCCCATTTGTGTCTTTGGCCAGTACTAAGTCTGTGATTGAAAGTAAAAAATGCTGTGTCTTTTGATTTCTGTAATAGCTGGTAGAATTGATCTATTATTTAAGCATATGAAAGACATTAATTGTAAATAGGGTAATGCAGACCTGAAAGATCTTTTCCTTCCATTTACCCAAAGATTTCTCAAAAGAGGAAAACCCAGAACCCCAAGTAAATTTTTTTGTTGACATGTGATGGAAAACAAAAGAGAAGAACAGAAAGGCTCTAATGGCTGAACATGATACAGGTTTTTCTTAAATTTTTTTACTATGCTAAGGAGATGTTTCTTTCAAAACAAGAGGTCTGTCCTTAAAAGGGCCTGTGACTTACAACAGCACAGGGAAGCCTGGCCCTGCCAGCTGTTTGCAGATGTGGCAGGAAGAGCAGTCACTGACACCTGGCAGCAGCTTCCTACACGCGTTCTTGTATGAAAAAGGAATACAGGAAGAATTTCTCTGAGACCCTCTAGAAAGGTGTGAACCAAGGGCATCCGTTTACAAGTCTGCATGAAGAGAGCGATGTCAGTCTCTAGCATTGTCTCTACACTTGTTGCAGAGCTGCAGAAACAGAAATGTCTGATGGTGGCCGGCCAAGACAGCCAGGAGAGAAACACGATGGCCTTTCTAGCGGCTGGTGGGAAAGGATGAGGAGCAGTCACCCAGGACTGGGGTACAGCTCCCACAACACAGGTAGCTGTGGCTTAAGCCCAACCTGCTACCCTGCAGCTCCAGGACATGGAGATACAAGCCTATGGGGAATGCTCTCCTCCTCACAGTGGGGCTGGAACAACAGCTGGCCGGTCTGCAAAGTGCAGAAAAGCACCTTCTGGGAAGCAGGTGCTGAACATCATCTACTTTGTTTTGTTCCTTTCTCCCTTTAATAAAACATAATTCATTAAGACAAAAAAATTACTGGTTGCAACTGAGGACATATAAAATCACATCACAACTGCTGAATTTAAATTTTATGGATGGGACACAATCTGGCATTTTATTAGAAACCTCTCTGAATTTTGCAGGAGCTGTTATTGCTACCAATACACTGGCAAAATTACTACAGATATTCAGAAAGGGGTGAAGCAAGAGAATATGCAATTATATTTTTAAAAAGGAATTTCAAAAACTAATGTTTTAACAGTCCCTTGTGTTTTATTTTAGTGCAAGATAAATATTTTAGCCACTTTCAGAGGTAAGTCCTATTTTGACAGACAGCATCAAAACTAAAGAGCAATGTACATTCTGGTCTTGACAGGAGAAATTAACCTGTCTAGCCAAGCTCATGTCCTGCTATGAGACAGCCGACTATGCAATTCAACTTTAAAAATGCACAACCATTCATATTTAACTAAGATAGTAATTCTTACACAAACTTTCCATCTATATATTTCGTAGGGCATCCACAAGGAATTCTGAGTGTTTGTATCTGATTTACAGGTAAAATACCAGACTCAGCAGGCTTTTTGTAGTTGTTGTTATTGTTGCCATTTAGCCTGCATTATTAGTTGCAAATATTTTCCAAGCCTGCATTTTCATCAACAAAAATTATTTTTCAGAAACCAAGGAATTTTAATCATTTGGATGAATATGTTATGAAGAAAGCACAAGCTAAATACAAAACTCTTTCAAAAATAAAACATCAAGTTTTAAAAAATGAAAGCCTGTATTAGGCACCTTAATCTGTATTCAAATATGTAAATAGATCTTGTTTTCAAAATTCCTGAGCATGCAACCTTTCCCACTAATTTCCCTAAGCAGTGACATACTAAGTATTCTGCTTCAAATAGTCATGCTTTTTTGGAGCTTATCTATTCATATGGGGAACTGTCTGTGGAGCTTAAATGACATACTTGCTCATGTTCAATAGTAGAGAGTACAAAAATAAATGCAAACATTTCTATTTACAGTTACACTTAAAATTAGACCAAAACACAAATGCCCAAAACGTAAGATTTGACAAAAACAACTGCTTTTACTCTTGGCAGCCTACAGTGAGTAGATTTCAGCCTTGCAATAATTGTGAGTGGATTTAAATACCAAACTTCATATGAATTTACTCTATGACAGGATGTGGATAAGATCATAGGTCTTAACATTTTTTTTAGTCCTACTTTGTGTACCTCTGGCCAGCAGCATTTTTTTAAGTTTTCCTTCAGAACTGGTTTTAGCAGAAAGCTGGATTTTGCTGTCATAACAGCCAATTTTTCACCAAACATTTCTTTTGTTAGAAAATGTGAACATTTGAACACTAAAAATTGTCTTCTCAGAACTGCTGTCAAGTGTCTCTCAAGAATTAGAGTTCAAATGTCTCAGGTATCCATCAGCAGTTACTCTGTAATACACTGGGAAAAGGGAAGGCTAGGGTATATCCTTGGACGTATAATGTAAGTGTGCATAAGTACATCAACAGAGGAGAGCAGGGACAAGAAGCGCAAGATGTCAATTTTCACACAGTTGCAGCCTTTTTTGCCAGACAAAAGTTTCTGATGGAAATGCTTCTGTTGTTGAGATATTTTTTTGAGGGAGGGGGACAGGGAGCAGAGTGCTAGCAAAGAAATAGGTGAAATTTTACTCAAAAGTTCTTTTAACTTTTTTTTTCTCCAAAGTAAAACCAGCTTCTTAGCAGCCATAGTAACTATTCTCTGACTCCTATTTTGAATAAACCCCCAAGTGAAACTTAATTCAAGCTGTTAAGTTTTGCCTGACTCCAATTTATCCCTAGTTGGCTCCATATTTCTAGGGATGGCTGTTGTCATCACATTTCTTCTAAGAAGTCCCAGGCAGCCTTACTCAATAGTCCACTGTATGATGTACCGAACAAGCCTGGGCAGACCTTGGTATAGAGAAACTTCCTTGAACTTTTGCTTCAACTCACATCCAAACCATGACACATTTTATGAAAGGTAAATATATCCTCAGTTTTCTTTGGCAAGTATTTTCCATTTTCTGCATTCGCCGTTCTCAGAAAAAAAAAAAAAAAAAAAAAAAAAGGTGAGGAAAAAGTCAGGATGAGGGCTTACACGAAACCTTTTTTTGGGGAAGATGATTATATGAGAAGCTATTTTTTTATCAATTCAGGATTGCCAAGCAGGTTGATTAAACAGCAGATGCTACCCCCATCCTCACTTCTGCAACCTTGAATAAATGCTGGTTACTAACACAAGCTCCTATTGCTCTTGGACAAAAAAAAAGACCACTGCAGTTGTTTTTTTCTCTTTAAGCCTATAATGAACAGCAACCTGGGGTGCCCCACCAGGAAAGGGCTAAGAAAATTAGCTCAGACCATATCCCAACAGAAGAAGCCATTCTTGTGGGCTAGAAGTGGGTAGCTGTCCTGGGTTCAGCAGTAGCAGTCATTTTTCTTCTTCTTAGTAGCTGGTGCAGGGCTGTGGTTTTGACTTTCAGCCTGGGAACAGCATTGGTAACACTGATGTTTTGAGTCACTGCTCAGTAATGTTTACTCTGACCAAGGACTTTCTGGGTTTCATGCTCTGCCAGGGAAGAGGAGAAGCCAGGAGGAAGCAGAGACAGGACACTTGACCCAAACTAACCAAAGAGGTATTCCATACCACAGCACGTCATGCTTACTATATAAATGGGGGGCAGTTACGCAGAAGGGTTAGATCACTGGGTATCGGTCAGTGGGTGGTGAGCAGTTGTACTTTCTTCCCTTATTTCCCTTATAATTATTATTATTATTGGTAGCAGCAGCAGTGGTTTGTGTTATACCTTAGTTACTGGACTGCTCTTATTTCATCCCGTCGGAGTTACATTCTTTAGATTCTCCTCCCCATTCCTCTGGGAGTAGGGGAAAAGAAGAGGGTGGAGGATGAGAGACTGTGTGGCTGAGAGTTTAAACCACAACAGTAGCATATGAAACTATAATTAAAAGTGAAAGAACAGCATGTAGCAGACTGAGCTTTAATTGACTATTTTTGTTTTCATGAGAAGGATTCAAACTGCGATCAAATGAGCAGTGATTTGTAGCTTTTCTTGATCAGGACAAAACCCATTTTATCTGCAGTAATGAGGACAACTAACTACTGAAAGGCACCAGTGATGCCACAACTACTCATTTTCATTTCAGATCACCAGTACTTAAACCCAAGATACTCTAGCTGTTTAATTTCCACTTTAATTGTCGGAGGAGCTGGGTGGTATGATTGCACTTGGACAGGACCAGGAGCAAATGCTGTGCCTGGTCATGGAAAGCAGTGATCTGAGGATGGGCTGCCCATTGGAGCTGCACCAGGCAGCAGAAGGAAGTGCCTGGACTCAAGGCGGGCAGGCAGCCTTCAGAAGCATCTCCTACAGATCAGTTGGCATGTCTGCCTTCCTCTCTCCTACCAGAGCCTCCACAGTGCTCTTTCTCATTCATACCCAGACAAGAGTCTGCTATGGTATTTTGGCAACCAACCTGTATGCTCAACTTTGCTGCAACATGGGCACAGCAGCTTCTGTGAGGAGCAGAAAGCCTCTTGCAGGAGGATCTTGGAGAAAAAGGCTTATGCCAATAAGCACAAAGCAAGACCATGGCCACCCATGAAGTGCACCATGAAAGGACAGACTTCTGTGTATCAGCTGGTGTTCCTGACTGGCTCAAGTTTGGAGCCTGAGACAACACGTGTCCTGGTGGGATCTGGCAGGCATGTACAGGCCACTAGCCCAGTGTGGTGATGGGCACCACTTGCTGCAGAAGTGAATGGTGCTGTGACACAGATTGCCTGTAAGCAAGGTTTAAATACGAGGTAGGCAACAGTGTTATGAGTCCTGTTCTCATCAAAACAGCTAGGAAGCATTTGAAAGGGGTGTTGTTAAATGTAATTAAAGTGTTACTTAAGAAAAAGAGGCCAAGGTTTGATTTTCTGGCCGCTGCTATTTCTAACACCTTCTCTTTGCAGTCCTTGCAGTCAGAGCAAGGACTTTTACTTACTCAAACCAGGCACTTATTGCAGTGTCTTGATCCCTCAGTGTTTTCCTGACAGCAACGGGAGCACTTCTCACACCTTCCTGTAAAAAACAGATATGGCTAGAGAATGGCATTTCAGTATCTGTTGATGCCATGGATAACATAATGCTTTTGTTTGTTTGTTTGTTTGGACAAGCGAATGCTGATTCAGGAACACTGGTAGATAATGATAATTTACAAAATGAAATTATTTATTTTATGTAATTTTATGTTAGGAGATAACATACAGTGTAATGTGTAGCATGGTATTGTAAAATATAATACATAACTTATAGTATTATAAAATAACATATGCATGTATAATAAATGTATGACTGAATTAAATTAAAGTCATTTAATAATTTTGACCAAAAGTGGGAGATCCAAGAGCAGCCATTATTGATTGCTTACTTAGCAAGCCTCGATAGCAGAAAACTATAGATGCATTACTGCAGCCCTTCATCATTCCCCCTGAGAATGCAGTATATATATATCTAATCTAGCTTTTCTACCATTCCCCCTGAAACATTTCCCGGACTAAATGAGAGTGGGGGACAGAAAGCTCCTTGTCATTACTTAAACCCGTCTTGTGGGAGTCATCTATGTGATGCTTTCTGCATTTCTTCAATTTCTCTCTCTTTTTTTCTTTTTTTTTAAAAAAAAAAAGTTTTCACTGACATCTCTCAAAAACATATTTTAATGAATCTTTTATTTTTTGCCTTTACATTATGACCAATAACTGCGTATTTCACTGAACTATATCCTAAACTAAAGTACATAAATATTTTAGAAATAGCTGTGACAGCCTCTGGGCCAGTCCCTAACACTTACCAGAAATGTGTTGTTTGCTCATTTTTACTATCAGCCATTGACTGTGCCACGGAAAAATACTCTAAGAATGCTGAATGCTGTTTTCTGCTGTGATTCCCCTCCACTCCCTCAATGCCAAGTGTCCACAGTTGCTCTTCCACATGGTGGCAATATATTAGCACTAAGGTAGGCACCTGCACAGTTAAAAGCATCTTACTTACCTGCAGGGTAAGAGCTGTACCACCTCATCTCATCTGTGGATTGTCACAAAGGTGTTTTGCAACATGCACTCAGGAACCAACACAAAAAAAGAAAGGTCAAGACCCTCCAGCTATGTTTTTTTATCTTCATATTTCCTGGAACATTTACATGGAAGAATGTTGTTTCTGAGAAGCCTCATGTTGTGATCTTCCCAATTAATACAGCACATCAGCAGCACTCTTTGTAAGGTGAGAAAAAATGATGTATTGAACTTTAACCTAGGGAATTATATAACTCTTACTACTTGAATTTCATTCTATATCCCATCAGGGAAGGAGGATAAAGTTTTTATTATAAAAATGAATGAGTATTCACTGTCTCACATCGGCATCCAACATTTCAGTCAGCCACAGAAACTAGCAATCTGAGCTCCTTTTGCCACACATTTAGATTCGGAGTGATGCCCATTACTGATTTCAAAGACTGAGTCTAGTCCAAGTGATAAATGCCACCCTAGCACAATGGACACAGGGTAAAACGAGAAAATTTGAAAACTGCATGTTCCTTGAAATGGAAACACAGGGCAAACCCCCAAAAGACTGGCCAATCATGCTGAAACAAAGCTATTTCTATGCAAGCTTAAAGGCAGCTGGCTAGCTGTAGAGCAATTACATTAGGAAAGAAAGCAGAAATTAAATCAGAGCTGAAATAATATAAGAAAACAGAAGTAGAAATAAAACCAGCCCAAGTCAACGCAGAATTGTTGCTCTACTTCAAAATTTCCATGTCAAATAATTTCTCATGATAGACATTTTCCTATAAAAGATTATGATTTCTCTGCTCCCTCAGATGCATGCATTTTCTCCACCTCCAGCTGGGGCAACAGCTCCCAGGGAAAATCAATTACAGTGCCACTGCCGTAAGATCTGCAGTGCACTGCTCCACTCTTTCCTTTATTGATACATGTCTGGAATGAGCTTCCCCATGTGCCCATCTGGATATTTGCTCCTCTGGGATCTCACCTGTAGCTCAGTCTGTGCCTAGCAATTTCTAGTGTGTGTTTGGCTGACACTGCTGTAATGAGGACATGTTGGACAAAGTCATTGGGCACCCACCTAAATGTCTGATACTGTATTCACTTCTCTTTCTAGTTTATCCTCCAACTGTGGAGAGCTGGGTGGCCTCCCTGTCCCTCTTCCCTGCTTCTCTGTGTGCAGTGAAGCGCATTCCCCTCCATACTCTACATGGCCACGGAGGACTTCTTTGAGCATCTGTGCACCAGCTGCTCCTGAACTCTTTCTCTTCCTCCTCCTCCTCCACTTGATCCCTGCTGTTTCTCTTGTCATCTTCTGACTTTTCCCATCTTCCTCTCTCAGGGCCACTGTTATCTATGCATTGCTGTCATGGTGCTATGAGGAGCTACGTCAGGGAGGGAAGTAGCAGAATGGCCACAGGACTCTGCAGAGCCAACAACACAGGGGTCCCTGGCAGCTGACTGAAGCAAACACAGCACGGTGGTACTGTACTGCCATATGAATGGGGAACTCAGACTGGGCTGCAGGGAGGTGGAAACAAACTGTCAGTGTGACATTTGGCAGCTCTGTAAACCACGCTACACGAAACAGTCTCTGTAAACTAAAGGGAAAGGATGCTGGTAAAGTATTCTCC
>JBCJKH010059213.1:0-36543 GCA_039877255.1 Loriculus beryllinus | reverse complement strand
ACTAGATATTAACAGTGGAAGCTGATTTCCCTCCATTTCCCTTGTTACAGAAGACATCTCCCCCTGACTTCCCCCATCTAAGCATGCTCCTTGGGGTAGGAGACCCTGGTTCCAGCCACAGCCTGGGAGGGCTAAAATGGGACTATGCCGCACAGCAAAGAGTAACATGGTTTATTTCACTAAGGTAACATTAACCTCTCTGGTTAAGTGTCTTCTACCAACTGCTCTCCAGGTTACCTGCAGTTACGCCCTGCAGCAAACCCCAGTTACTCTCACGTTAACTGAGAGCAGCCACATTGAAGGCTGCATCCCTCCTCCCTGCTTGGTCCCTGCTTGCCTCCCAGCCTGCTGGCACTTGTGGTTGGGACTCATAAAATTAGTAACTGTGCAAATGCAGTTTTAAAAATAAATCCAGCAAATGGGAACAAGAGTTGAGCCGCAATCCTGGAAATTGATTATATTGGCAAAATTTTTACCAGTTGCACATCTGTAGGGTTAGGAGGGAAATTGCATGTGACATTGCAGGGCGTAATTCTGTATTTGAGTCTCTTTTAATATCACCACCACCCTAAGAAGTGAGTATCTGCTGAGAAAAGTGGAGGAGCTTCCTCACTGGTTCCAGTCTGGCAGTCACAGTCTGCAGAAAGATTTATTTATAGGATCTCGTGGTGCCTGATTGATTAGGAAGATTTCTTGTCTTCCGATGCAACGCCTGCATTGGTAACATCTTGTGGAAGATGAATGAGCTTCTCTCCCTCCTGTGTGGCACACTGAATTTCCCACTGCAGCCATGATGCTCAGAGGGGCGCGAATTGGGCGGCAGCCACCTCCCATTGCAAATTTGCATGTTCATGTAGAATGAGGTGGTTTCAGGCACTGTGACCATTATTCAACCAACACAGTTGACTCAGTTGGCTTCATAGCACCGCTTTTCCATACTGCCAGACCTTGCAAATGCCTGCCTGCTGCCTTGCCTTCAAACGACGGCATTCTTTCATGAGCTTAACAAGAATGCACACATCTGATGATTTTCTAAGTTTCTCTCTTTTTCTTTAATCTTTAATCTTGTAGTGAGTCTTCTACATATCTAATTACATATGGAAAGTATATTTCCACTTGACCATTCACAAGAAGAAATCAGATATTGTTATTCAAAACACATATGGAATTTATCTTTTCTACAAGCCTACATCAAATAGGTTGCTTCTCCAATGCAATGAAAAACTTGAAATTCATATGAATTTTAAAGGGTGAAGATTGTGAATACGAGCCCTTGTAGATGAAAGAATATGCTTTACAGTTATTTTAGTCAGTGCAAAGGAGGTTTTAATACAAACAAGACATGTTGAGTTTACTCTGAAACAGAAATATATCATAAAAATAAGGTACTTATGACTTTCACTGGATGAATGCAGGGCCATTTTAAAAGCCAGTTTCCTTATTATCATAAGCTATTAAATTTATTTCATTTTACCATTTTGGCACTACTCTAACCCCATTCTAAAATGCATTTAATGTGCTGTCTCTCTCTCCCTCTGTCTCTCTCATGCTAAATTGCAGAAAATTTTGTGTCAGGAGAGGAGGAAAGCAGGGAAGCAGGGAAGTCATAACCACCCTTAAGCTGCTTCCTTCTCCTGGCCTTCACATCTGAATCCGTAAGTATGAACACATCTCTTGTCAGCTGGGTCTTCATCTCACCTACCATTCAGCACTCTCATCTCCACCTCGAGCTCCCAAACCTTCAGCAGCCCCACACAGGACATGCTGTCCAATGCAGATGTAGAGATAGACAACGTAGGACCATCTGCCCCACCAGAAAACCGGCATCAGTTAGTCCTTCGATAATGACTCAGTGCAGCAGCTCATGATGGCTTTGAGCACAGTCAGTAGCGAATGCTGGCATTTGATCTGATATTTTTTATCCAAACACTTTTCGATTGTGATTGTTTCCCAGCTGTCTGGGAAAGTCTGTCTTTCCCACCTGGCTTGCTGATTTAGTCTCTGCTGTCCTAGAGGATCCCCAACCAGAGGATCTCTAAGTGGGCTGATTCAGTTTGGGCTGTATCTTAAGGGAAGAGGGGAGAAACTGTCCTATGGGTACTTCCAGTTGAAACTGGATTGTGTTCCTCATAGCAAATGGACTTGCTCCTTGTACCTGTGCAGCCTATAGACAACTGCGAGCCCACATAATTGTTCCAAGGAAACTGCGTGCTTACTCTAAAAGTCTGGCTGGGGTTTTGGGGAGACTTCTCTTTAACTGACTTCCACACAGAGCTGACCACTCTGATCATGCGGGTGGGGACTTGCCAGGGAAATGATGCTGACCTGCCCCAAAATAGTACAGGAAAGCATAAGTTTCCTCTGAACACAAAGAATTTATGCTTCCCACCACCCCTAAAAAGGAAGAAGACTGCACTGACATCAATGCACATTTCCTTTTCCTGATACAACCTCTCTGTAAGTGTTTCCGTGTTTTTTCATCCCACGGGCAGCAGAAAGGTTGTCCGCCTTTGCCAGGAGTCTGTGTTGGTTCCCAACACACACAACAGCATGCAAGTATTTCTTGAACCCTAAACTGGCCATTTTTGTTATGGTTCTTTTTTCTTTTTCCCATTCCTCCTCTTCTATAAAAGTTTTTTGCCACACATTTTGTGGGTGCATCTTCGCTGAGCTCACTGCGGAGGTATTCTAATATTTTGTTACAAATAATGTGTCTGCCAGCTTTTGCATAAAGTGTAAGACAAGTGCAATAGCTGTGGTTTCTTCTTATTAAGCCTGCAGAAGCCGGAAGGGTCCCTGGCTTCACTCACGTCACCACATTAATTCTAAGGCATCTTTAAAATATCTACCCTGGTAAATATTCTCTGTTCAAGGAACCAAAGCTGTCCACAATGTGCCATGCCTCATCTGGGGAGGAGAAGGGGGAAGGAGAGCCCACAAGCTGCCTCCATCCAGGGTGTCCCTCAGCAACACCATCCCATGCACAACCCCCCAGCTTCTCCCCACAGCTCTAGAAAAGGAAATAACCCACTTTTTTTTTTGTTTGGAGAAGAGCCCGTTTCTGTCCTGTTGCAGCGTGCAGATACCATGGTGACAGACACCTTCCAAGATTACGAAAGCAAACAGGAACTCATGGATTTGTGTTTTAAGGCCAAATTATATATAGGAGCAACACACACTTGACATCTGTCGCTGTTTCCTATTAGTACTCTTTGCTTGATTAATCCCCTGCAGGCAGCCTAGCCCCCAGTTAGCTCATGCTTTCTAGGCTCTGTTGGAGAGATTTAACTCTTGTGCAAGTCAGCCCTGGTCTGCTGCCTGCCCAAGCTGTGCTGAACTGTGATGAGCCATGCTGAGCAGTGCCAGCCTCCCACCCATGTCTTGCAATGCACAGGAGGGAGCTGGACAAGCCTCTTCATGATCCTGCCACCAGCTACCAGAGGGGTCAGGGATGACTGAGGGGGGATTGACCCACAACTTAAAGGCGTTGGAGTATTCTCCTTGTAGTGTTCAGCTGCAGTTGGTGTTATTTAACTATTTCCCAAGGTGATGCTGAGAGTCTCAGATACAACTGAGCAGGTATATTAGTTCTTCTAAAATAATTTCCACAGACCTCAGAGTAGGAGGGGAATTAAAAAGGTCAAATATAAGCTTGAATGCTGCTGGGAAAAGGAATATATCACTCATACAGAAGTGATGGCTACAATGCATTTATAAATACACCCATGCAAGAGATGCTATTCCCTTCATCAGTGGTCCTTGGTGCTGCCTGCCACACCTCTGCCACCTCCTGTTCACATGTGCAGCCTGGGCACTGATGCTTTGGTTTATTTTTTACCTGCCCTGACTGTCATGATACTGACCACAAGGTCTTACCTATAAGATCTTCGCACCCATGGGATTTCTGCTGATTTGAGAAGAGGCATGATCAAACCTAACTGGGACTTCTTGCGTTGTTCCAAATGAAGGAGAAGATGCAGCACTCTTCCCTGCCTGGGTGCTAGGATGGGAATTTGCTCACCGCTTTGGTTATGGGTGGCGTTCCAGCCACTTTTAAGTACTGCATGACCCCTGGGGCTGGCAGCATGCATCTCCACCCAGTGAATAAAACCAGAAAAGGAAGAAAATTAAATTGCTTTGGCTTGAGAATAGCAAGGGGAGAGCCTTGTGATAAAAATATTTGAAAACAGTGTACAGATCAGAGTAGAAATTCTGTGAACCCTTCAGAGAGATAAATGTTTTGGAAGAGCGAGTGCATGTCCAGACCACTTCTGCAGCTCTGGCTCCAGCCCTGTGAGCGTCCCCTCACCAACTTTTCAAAGCTCAAGCAACCAATTGCCCTTGTGTGCTACTGACTCGCTGTGTTTGGTATAAACTTGCATTGGTATTTCAAACATTTTTTTACTGATTTACTACTGCTTACTCATACGTAACAGGTTGTCTCCTGTCTGCAAATCACAATTAACATCCTGCAGTCTGTACACACTCAGATTATCCCTATCATGGGCCACAACCCTGATGGTTTGGCATCAGAAGTTAGCAGCACAAGGATGCTGAACTGTTCCACGTTTCCCAGCCAGCCCTGTGCATCCCCATAACTGAGCCTCCAGCAATAAACAACAAAAACTGCCCTGAAACACACAAAATAGCACATTTCATTTAAAAACTGACAGCATGGGGAACTCACCTGCAGCCTGGTGGGCCATAGACATGTGGTCTACCTGTCTGCATCCCTCCCTAGGGAGCTGGAGGGACAGCACAGGGCAGCTTACATGGCTGTAAGCAAAACCTTTGCAGGAATTGGTTTTGTACCTTGCCATTTGGATTTGCAGGTTTAACTATTTAAATTTAGCAAATTAATCCTTTGCTTAGTTTAGAGGGGGGATAAGGAGGAGAGGAAGTCACATGAGGCAGCAAGAGTCTGAGTGATCACTCTCTCATTAAAGCTTTTCTGCTGGCAGGATAGGTAACGGAGGTGGAGGAGAGGAAACAGCAGCATCTCAAAACTAATCCCCTCTTAGGTTTGGTTCATCTTTTTTGGCTCTGACAGGTTCCAGTTCCCCATGCAGAGATTTGACTTTTACAGCAAGAAAAGCTGCTGGGATGGCTCATTCTCTCTCAGGGCTTCCCAAGCTCCCTCACTGAGGCTCAGAGGATATGAAGGCTATAAGAATGGCCATTAGTTGTGCCCTGATGCACCTGTGAAAACCACCTTGTCTCCTATCCCTTGTACAAATTGGAGAATAAAAGAGATGGTCCTGCCCAGACTGGTTTTGCTCTAAATAATTTGCTGTGGGATGGAGGATGAATAAGCTAAGTGGATGAAGCTTTTTAAACAACCTCTTGTACTTGTTTTATTTAACTCATTTTATACGCATCTCGGACCAAACTCAATGACAAATTAACATTCTGACATCTGGGGGACACTTGGAAAGGTAACGGTGGGGAAGGAAGAAGAAAGAGCACACCTCTATTTTCAAAAGCACCACACCTTTCTGCTTCTCAGTGTGTTATGAAGGAGAAAACAAGCAAGGGGAAAAAAAACACCTTAAAGTAAACTTATTTCTTGATGATTCTAATAAGGTAAAACAGAAAAGGGCTGAAATCTCTTGAGATCTGTTGTTCAGGAGACCAAAGCGGACAGTCAGTATAACTAATTTTATCCCCAAACACTATGAAATGTGCAGATACACCAGAGGGTTTATCACTGCTTCGGCAAGGCAAGAATTACCACCTGAATATATTTAAACCAAAATTATGCTGAAATTGGAAGGGAGTGAATACTGCTTCATTGCTTTAACAAAGGTGCATTAAAGGCAATTACCAAAAATACCCTTCAAGGATAAATGGGTTGCAATTAAGTTATTACCAGTCCAGTGCCGGCAATCCCCAAGGACTACTCAGAGAGCAGTTATTTCCAGATGAAGACTTCTGCTTATCCCTTCTCCTTTGACCTCTTCTGGTGTCTATGTCCATATCCTCCAACACTCCGCATCTCCAGCACAACACCACCCCATGCACCTAACTGTCCCACTGTTCTCAGGGGACACGTAGCATCTCAGGGACTGGGAAGCTCAGATGGGTTGATGCAGATGTGCTTGGTACCTTAGAAACCTGACCATCATCCCTTCTCCTCCTCTCAACCAATCCAGAAATATGTCTGCTATCCCATATTTTTCCAGCAACGACACATTGCTGGGGTTGATCGGCACTTGGTGAAGTTGCAAATTCATCTTCCCTTCTGTTCTCCATAGAATCATAGAATAGTTAGGGTTGGAAAGGACCTTATGATCATCTAGATCCAACCCCCCTGCTGTAAGCAGGGACACCTCAACTAAACCATGCCACCCAAGGCCTTTGTCCAGCCTGGCCTTGAACACTGCCAGGGATGGAGCACTCACAACTTCCTTGCCAGGACTGCTTTCCCTGTGCCAGCTCCTACCTGACAGGCACAGGAGGGCCTTAAACACTTAGGGTAAACAAAAAAAGCAAGGTCAATAGGGATCCTCCTTATCTGTCAAAAGCCTCTGGAATTTGGTGTAATCATCAAGTCTGTGGGAAAAAAAAATGCCCTTTTATAAACTGGTTTCACAGACACATGGGTAAGGAATGCAAGTAAGGAAATAGCTGAAATACTTCAAATGCTCAAGTCTATAACAGCACTGCTGCATCTTAATATTTATGTTGGTAAGTGCATTAACTCATGAATTTCAACATGTGTGGAGAGCATTGTAGTGTTCTTGCACAGAAACCCATCCTGCCTGTGATCCTTGGAGCATAAGGTAAAGCCAGGTAAAAGCAGATGTGTGGGGTGAGGGCTGTGGGTCCAAGTGCGGGACCAAGGGCTGTGGGAACAGGGGGAAGGAAAAATCAACACCTTAGTTAAGTTTTAACCAGGCAGCAATATCTGCCTCAGGGGTCTCCTGTCATAGCTGGCATTTCAATGTAGCTATTAACAAAGCCAGGGAGGACAGCACTCAGCTCCGTCAGTATTGCAGCAGATTTCATGCTAGCTAGCTGAGCTGATGCTGGTAACATTTAGAGCAAGAACCAACCTTCAGGAATTTCTTCCAACTTTTTGGTGCACCCCCATCCAGTGGGCCCTGATTTAGGGCTGAGACTTTTCTGCTGGGATCATAATTATCTGACAGTGAATAATTTCTTGCCCAAACCTCTTAAATGGGACTCACAGAAAATGGTTTGAAAAATAAAGTTAGAATGGTCCTTACAAAGTCGTGTAATCTCTTCCCAAGCATAATACTTACCAAGAAGTTTTATCATCCTTTCACCACTATTCAGCTCAGCTCAGGGTGGATTCAGTTAAACGTAAATGTGCCCACTCTAAAGCAGTCAGAGCCTGGGATGCAGATGAGACCTCTGCACCAGAAGAGGGGAAGGCGCAATTACTGCTGAAAGAGATATTGCCGTAGGTGCCCTTCAAAGGGCGGGATCAGGTTCCATCAATCTGCTCAATTACCATTTAATTTTGAGTCTACAACTATTGCTGATTCCTGGTTTCCAGTCAAGGGCAATTATCTTTTGTTATTTCTTTGTCTCTGCATCTTTATGAGCCCATATACATTTAGATGCAGTTCAGGTTTACAGGAGTACATGCTGCTTCTTTGCTTTTCTCTAATGATTTATGATACCCTTAATACAACCATTCACAGCAATGCAGTATTAACATAACAGCTCAATAAACAGACCAAGAATGAACTGTTCTTAGTTTGGGTTCTTTTTAATTTCTTCTGGATTTCAGGGATGAGACTGAAGTCCCTGCATTGCCTTCTCCTCCACAGCTTTTCCTATTATTTATTTCATTGGGGGCAGCATGGTGCTGGGTGGCATATGCTGGTTCTCAGGATACCTACAGTAATGCACATTGCAAAGGTGAGTTTACTTGTCTCTTCTCCTTTGCTCTCCTTTTCTGCTTCAGCTGCTGAGACCTGTCTGTGCAGAAGGTCTGACCTGGACCACAGGCACATTTGTTGTGGTCTGGGCAGAGCTAGCAGCCTCCCCAAGCATCTCCCTGCAGTTATCCCTAAAACCTACTGCACCTGTGGGGTAACCGCATAGCAGCAGGAGCAACACAGAAGCCCAAAGAAGCACCAAGGGGGGTTGGAACCCACAGCTGCATAGACATAGATCCCTTTTGAGCACCAAAAGAGAACTGCTTTCCAAAATATATGTGTATGCATAACAGCCGCCTCTTAGAGGGCAAATTTTAGTTAAAAAGCTTTCCCTCCATCATCCCTTGTGTTGCACAAGACTAAACAGATTGCAGACATGGAAAGGCTAGGAAAGCCTTATCTGTTACCACACCTAAACAGCTCTGTGCTCATTCAAAGGCTGATTTCTGGCTTTTTATCCACTTGGTTTTGCAAAATATACTGAAAAGCTGATGGTCATCAATTTCTAATGTACCACATTAGAAATCTGGTCACCTGGCACTGGGAAGTATTTTGCTACTCATCTGTGTTCAAAGCAAGAAAGGTAACTTCAACCCCCCCCCCCCCCCCCATGACGTGCAAAACCAGGGAAAATAAAATATGTAGCTACAGCAAATGTAGCTGTGAGCAAAAAAGCCGTCTTCCCTGATGATGAATTATACTTTGCTTGCAACAGATGCAGCTCTTTATATTTGTTTTCTGCATAAATCTACATATTAGCCTGAAAGCAACTGTACGTGCTTTGTCTTGCCTTGGTTTCATCACTCACTGCTCTTTTCAGCTGATTGCCTTCAAGTGCAGGGCTGGGGCCTCCAAGTGCAGCTTCACTCCAGCAAACATCCCCATTTTGTGGCTTTTCCAGTCCCAAAATCACAAGAGAGCGGGTGGATACGGACCACATATGACTTCACTGCATGCATGGTGGATGGAGCCTGTGATCTTCTTCTGTTGGCCAATGGGGGTGTCTCCTCCCCAGTCCTGAACAATGGGCAGGGCCCTGGTGCGTATAGAACCCAAGAAATGTGGAGGGACAAGCTGGGGTGGATGCTGTTTTGGGGCTTGTTCTGCAGTTCACTTTCTATCATCTATGATTTATTGCATGATGCCAACTGGACAGGCTTCCCTGGAGCTGGGCTGACCAGTGAGGATGGCTGTTGGTGTGCAGCATGGCTGGCAGCAAAACCCCCGCATGGATGGACAATGTTTTGCCCCAGGAGCCTTGTTACCTAAGAAAAGGCAGAAGTGAGAGCATGCATGGGATGCAGGTGGTGGGAGGAATGTTCTGCAATCTCAGTCAGAAAAGGTGAAAAGGATAGGTACTGAATGCAATTATCTTATTAAATGCTGAGCCCATTTTTTCAGCTTTTCTTAATCTCATTTAATGCTGTTGGTGTCAAGCTACATTATTTTTAATTGTTTTTACAAAATGCTTCTGATGAATTTATGGTTTTCTCTATAGGATCTCCTGGAACACAGGTCTCTGAGAGAATTTATTTTCCTCTCCTCTAAGGAGTCTTATTTAATATCTGTATGCTGGAAACCGAAGTAACAAAGCAAGTAAATAATTACTGCAGTGTATCGTTAATGGGAACAGCCTTGTTCTACAGCCACAGTGAGCATCCTTACCCTCATAGGCAAGAGCCCTACTTGTTTTGCTCCTTCTCAGGACCCTATCTGGCCTTGTCAGTTTAAGCAGCTCCTGCTGTCCCCAGGAAGGCTCAGGGACAATCTCTTTTACTGGTGCTGGTAGAAGGGAAGGCAGCTCCTGCCAAGGGCTTGTCGGATGGGTGCTCAAGTAAAAGCCAGGCGAAATGAGGGATGCCTTTGAGGCAGAGTTTAACAACTGAAACAAACATCTGCTGCTTTTGCAGGGTGAAAGCATTGCCTGCAAGCAGCTACAAGGCATAGGAAGGCATGCAGGGAAGTCTCAGGCACTGGAAACAATAGAGGACATGGGTAGCAACATTACTTCCTCCCCCTGGTCCTGTAAAACCATTTTCCATTGCAGAGGACAGATGCAGAAACTCTTGCCAACGTGGGTTTAAATAAGGTTAAATAATGGTGAATTCTCACAGGAGGAGCTGAAGGCTATGGGATTTTGGAGCATTACAGGTGCCTGTGGCTATGCTACCCTGCCCAGAAAGGGCATCTTCCCAACCTCCCCTTGCTTGTGGCATCAAGCCAAAGCTACTTCTGTGGCAGAAAGGTCTCACTGTTTGCATGAACAGACAAACAGGCTTTTTTCTTTTTTTTTCTCCCTATGAAAAATTGAAACCTAAAAAGCTCTGTTTCTGAAAGCTCTCACTTTGGAGCAGCAGGCCAGAGGGATGCTGCTGAACTTCGCACACAAATGCTGGGGTAGGACAGCAGAAAATAGAAAGAAAATTGCCATGACCTATTACCCTAGAGAAAAGATCTATTTCTGGTACATGCACTATTTAAACAGAGGTATTGCTAGTTAGTCTCAGGCTGTAACCCATTTGGGCAAAGCTTCAGGCATAAAGCAATGTCATCTCCAGCTCCTGGCAGCTTATTCGCCAGTGACACACCAGCACGACACAGCAGGGCAAAAGTAGACTTATCTACATTATCACAGAGGGAACAGCATGGCACATATTAAAAGGCTGGATTATTGGTGCACAGGGATAATTTCCAGGTCTTTAGGCTATAGTTCTGCTATGGGTAGTTGATGTGAGCTCAGAGCTCACCTCCACTGGGCTGGGGAAAGAGATACTCTCCTGCCCTTGCAGACAGAGGCTGCAAGAAGATGGGCAGGGAACATTGCCACAGCCAACACATACTATATGCACTCAGCAGCATGCTGCCTTCTGCATAAGGTACAGTGACAGGCAATATAGTCCTTCAACTTCACCTGAGTCTCCAGGGCAAGAGAAGGTCTCCTGTCCATGACCACGAAAAGGATTATTACCGACATAAGCTCTCTGTATTTCCCAGCCTGAGCCCTGTGATGCAGCAAAGACGTCAAGCACTCAGTGAGATGGAGAGAGATGTTATTGCTGAAAGCACCTCCTCCAGTCCTGTTCTCAATGAGGCTTTAAGATATGGACTGAAAACTGAAATACAGGTGCTGGCATTTTGGCTCAGCATTAGGGTTACACTGTGTCTAATAGAAGAGGCTGGCTCCCAGGCAGATGGCACGTTCAGTTTCCTACAGTCATTTCAGGATAATGTCTTGAACAAACCAACTGTATCTATTTAAATGCCTTAATAATCAACACAGTGAGTGCAGGAGTTCAGAGGTGGTAGATTTAATCCAGTTTTTGAGAGCTTTATCTGTTTATTTTACAGGCAGAAGCTCCATCTTCAGCTATTCCTAAACTGAAAAGTGGGTGGGCCGGGTATTTCTTACTGTGCTGCAAGAAAGCGTGGGACCAGCATTTGCATTCCTCTGCAAGAAAGCCAGGTAGCAGAACTAAGGCACAGAAGTACCTTTCAGCAGTATAAAGCCTGAGTCTACATTACTTGGAACAAAAAACCTGAAGTTAATTCTCAAGATTGACCCAGACTGTAAAAGGGGTAGGGCAGTGTAGCACATCACTGCCGCGTATCCCCATGGCCTGTACTGCAGCCCGGGCTTTGGCAATGGCCTTCTGCTGCCAGTTTTCCCACTGGAACTGGAAGGCAGTGAAACAGAAAGTGAATAATCCTCTTAGTGCTGCTGGCGCCGGCTGCCATCGCCCGTGCTGTGCTCCAATTAACACCAGTGGCTAAGCCTCACCAGAGGTTTTGTTATTAATTACGAGAGGGAGGAAGAATTGAGCATGCTTAGCACACGACTGTTTGGGCTGGGAGAAAGGAGATGGCCTAAAATTACTCACATGGAAAAAAACCCCAATGCCTTGAAAGCAGCACTGAATCATCACTGTGCCTGCGATGGAAGGCAGACCCATCCGGCCACCCCCCTGTAGTAAGGACTGGTTCCTAGTGCCTTCTGCCAGGGCTAACCAGACACCCCTAAAAACCAGGGCCAGGAACACACTTGTGAAAAAACAGAGCTGCTTTTCCCTGGGAGTGGGAGATCTGTAAATGGGCCTGAGGTGTTGTCTCTGCCCCAAGAGCCAGCAGTGTGACTGGAGCTTAGCTTTTGCTGTGCCCTGCCAACCAAATCCCTTTTGCATCCAAAGGGTCAAACTCTCCACAAAATCCAGTCCAAGTGCTACTTTCGTGTCAACAAGCTTTTTAAATTGGAAGCTCACCCTTATCATTTTTTCCAATTTGATATTTAATCTACAGTTATTTTTTCAGAGGGTTGCAGAGGACCCTGGTTTGTGTCAATGTGATTTCTGGGGTGTCAAAGTTACACTGCTCTCAAAGGAAAAATCTTGTTTCCTCGTTCTAACTACAGAACTCAATGGTTTTCAATTTCCTGAGAAAAAAACAAGAAGGCCCTCCAAGCATGCAGAGGACAAGATGGGACTGGAGCTGTAGCATCCTGTTCTCCCTCCCTCCAGCCCAGTCAGGGAGAAGGATCCATCGCACCCAACCCCAGCTGCCAGCTGGTCTCACCTGGCCCTTGTCCTGGGCACTCTTGTCATCACGCTTCTTGAATAACTGATTTATAAGATTTAGCACACTTGATACCTTTCCCATTTAACAGTAAAAACCTGTAAGAAATGAGAGTGTACTTAAGATTAAAAGAGACAGGCTGCATAAAACGGGGAACTGCTTCAGTAAGCGCAAACCAGTGCATTCCACTGGACTGCTAGATAAAGTGGTGTGCATCTCTAAAGGGATGCAATGCTTAAAAATAGGCTGCTTTGTCCCAGATGCTTTTTGAGAGAGCTCAAGGTTGTTACACACCATAGGAGAAGATCTTTTCCTCTTCTGCTCTGGGTATTTTGCAGCTCTTTGAGAAGAGGTAAATGGGAATACTGCTGATACCAAGAAAGTACAATACTGACAGCACAGGGTTTGCCATGGTGAAGAGGATCACTCTAGGCTGCCCAGCTCTGATGACACAGATGCCTTGTGGGAATGGCTGAAGAAAGCACTTGTTTCCAGAAGCTGCTTTTCCCATATTTGCCATGCCTGGACGCTTTGTGAGAAAAATTGGACCAACACAAGAGTGCTGCTGGTGCACGTGCCTGGAGCAGGTCCGCCTGCAGGTCCTCATGCAGGAGCTTCCTCCCCTTATCGCATTCATCAAAACAAAAAGCATGTAATTCTTACATGCAACACAATTGGAAAGAGATTAGCCTCAGAATGAGATTAGGGGAGCTATTCAGTGAATGGGAATTAATTAAATGTGCAGCTTCTGGATGCTGGGGGCTGGAGAAAATTAAAATAACTCTTGCTGGGTTGGGAGGAAAAACCCTTTTAAGGCTGGGGCAGGACAGACAGCATACAACACTGGGCTCTTCCCATTTTAAGAGCATAAGCTTATTAGTATGGTTGTGTGCTCAGTGCTCCTTGGGATCCCGTTTAAGGAGGTCAGAGGCAGAGGTGAACAGTGATAGCGGCCTACAGATCCAATTAGCAATGACTTTCACAACTGGCTCCTTTTCCTTTTTGCAGTGGTTATTAATGCCTCCAACCAGACCTGGTTTGCAGTTCTGGGACAGATGGGAGCATTGCCCACCTCCTGCCCTGGACATGGTTCTCTCAGGGCTGGAGCGACACTGAGCCAGAGGGAACTGCTCCCTTGGGGATGGCTCTTGGCTTGGGCAGAGGGAGCATCACAGTTTCTCCCTCTCCATCCTAGGCATGATACCCTCGGTAGTGGCATGCATGTTTTGCCCTGGAGGACCTCCAGCACACCAGAGGGATGCTAACCACAGCTGAGGAGCAACTACTGGCCCTTGCTGTAGCTATCCTGCTCTAGAAAACATTCCACAAACATTGGTTCCTCAGTGCCCTTATATCTGGAAAAGGGGACAAAGCAGGAGCGGGGACAAAGCAGGGGCAGGGACAAGTACTGTCAGAAGCCAGAGAAATGCCATTTCCCCAGAGTATGCAGCAGCTATGCAGAGACTCAGGATGAGAGCTTGGCTTTGCAGCCTCCATCCTTCAGGCTTTTGCCCAGACACAGCCCAGGAGTCCCCATGTTTCTGCAGGTTGTGTGTGTGCAGCTTTCCAAGGATCACACACAGTGACATGCAGTCTGCTTCCTGAGGGTACACGTGATATTTCCAGGTAAGTACAGTATCACTTTTTCTCCATGCACAGCTTCAGCACTGTTTCTCCTCAGTGCTTAGTCTTGCCAGGGCTCATTCTTACAGGGATGTGTCCTCCCCTCCCCTCAAGAATTACTTTAATTTTCCCTGGTCATGGAAGGCTGGCCATGCTGGTGGCTCCCACGGGGCTTTCCAGGCTGGAGAAGCCAGTGGCGCATAGCACAGGCAGAATCATTTTTTGCTGTGAGTGAGATTGGAGCGTGATTTCCAACCATGAATTTTGCTCAAAATGGTCCATCTGTTACCAGGAACGTGGTTATGTGAATGTCTTGTCTGAGTCATTAAAACAAATTAAACACTACTCCTATGGCTCCTGCAGTGACCAGCAGTACCCATACACTGGATTTTCCCACAGAATTGCAGCCACTCTGAAGCTCTGGCCTCTCTGAGACACTAAACATCCAATTTGCTTACTTTTGCTTTTTAGAGCCCTGAACATTAATACCCTGCTGAGAGGAGCCGAATGTGCACCTTGTTAAAACCTGATTGAAACAGACCCAGAAGAGAGTGGGCAGAGGGCTGCCAGCCCCACAGCCCCCAAGCCTGAGGTAGACACTCCCTGTCCTGGGCAGGGCTCATTACCCATACCCAGGTGATTTCTCTGATGCCATCCCGTTGCCATCCGTACAGCACAGATGGCAGGTATCTGAGAGATAGGCCATGTGCAACGAACAGCTCCTTCCCTACTGTGGCAGGGAAACTGGGGTTTCCCCTGGTGCAGAGCAGCATCTGAAGCCAGAGATTGATGCAAGAGACACAGAGGTGAGGCTGCACACTTTACCAGTCCCCCAGATAGCCCCATGGACCCTGACTGTGAGCTCCCGCCTGCCTCTTGCTCCTCCCTGCACACCTTCCACTGGGGCAGCTGCTTGTTTCAAGATGCTGAGTCACAAAGGTGGCCAAACACCAAAAATAACTGCTATCTGTAGCCCCTCACACTTAGGAACTGTAAATAGAGGTTTGCCTGTCTGAGCAGAAAGCACTGCAAGGAGCTACCCAAGTCCCCAAAGCCTCCTGCGAGGCAATGAGATGCTTGCAGGCTCTCACTTGCACCCACTGCTTAGAAATGATGCTGGAATGATTTCCTTTAATATTTCCAGGCACACAAGCTAGCTTAAGATCACACCAAGAAATCGTCAGCTGCCCTTGATACATTCTTTCAGAAAAAAAAAATAAAATCAAGTGAAGGTTTAAAGTGTTGACTTAGGATCTTTCTCAAGGATCCAGGAGATTTGCTGTGGTAGCTGTTGTTATTGCACATTAATATAAAATGCACCCATGAACACTTTGGGCTGCTGAATGGCAGACTGGCAGTTGCAATACATTTGATTACACAAATCACTAACTAATACATTTTACTGCGCATCCCCTAATGTCTTCGCAAGGTGCTGAAAAGCAGCAAGGGATAGGCTCAGGCTGAGCTGAGGCTCTGGAATCAGAAAGACTGAAGTTGCTTACTATCCTCCAGCGTTTTCCCCAGTGCCTATAGAAATCCTGCTGTTCAGACAATGTACAGGGCTTTTTTTACTCGTACCCACACGATACCGAAAGAGCTCCAGTCTGGACTTTCCCACTGCAATACAGTTTGCAACACTATCTGTAAGGTAGTGAGCCAGGTGGGCAGTCGCACTCTCTGTCAGTCAGACTGGATGTTATTTAAAAGATCTGTCTCTCAAACTGCATTTCTAGAGGTGGCTAAAGAAAAAAAAGAGACTGGCCATCATGAAAGCAGAGTGCAGGCTAAAAGCATCCGATTTGCAGTGTACTCACATTCATCTTCTACTCCGGATTCCTCTTTCAAGCCATTTTGTGAGAGATCCCAGGCACTTGTCAGGCCAGGCAGAGCCCCGCGCCGGCTGCCTATGGCTCCGCTCCCTCCTTCCCCTGCCCGCTGGTAGCCATTCCTCCGGGACTTGCCAGCTGAGTTGAAAAATAGACTTTTAATTCATTTGGCATCAAAGATTCCAGCTTAACTCTTCCCATCAGCTGTCATGTCCTGCTGAAGGAGCTGCAGTGCCAATCGCTTCCAATATAATCGCCTTTCTGAATGACTAGACGATGCTTGAACTCATCTTAACCCTCCAGATGGATGAAGAACTCTCCGCAATGCCGGGAGAATATGATGCTGCTCTTTCCAAAAGCCTTCCCTTTTACATGCCTCGACCTTGCAAGGGAAATCCTGTCTCATTTGAATTATTCATAATACTTTCTGTTCTGCCAGCTCCAGCATGCATTTTCAATCATTAATATGTCATGACTTTTTATCCTTTTGGAATTCTATCTTTTCTCCTACATGACACTTTCAAAATAATATGATTGTAGCTATCTTAATTAGTATTCATCTGATTTACCAAATTAAAAAAAATGTCTCCATCCTAATGCATGCTCTTCCTGGTGGGAAATACCACTGAACAGCTCCGGGAACTGGGATAGTGCCGGCTGGTTCTGGCTAAAGCAGTACAAACCATGTTTGGAGATCATGCTTTTGGCAGCATTTCCCAGCTAACAAGCCTGCCTTGTGACGGAAGGCAGGGTAGGCTTCCAGCGTCATAAGAAAAAACCCCCGAGGAAGGTAACCATGCTGTGAACTCTAAGGAAGAGCTTCTTTTCATTGTTTTTAGGTAAAGCTGATGGCAAATTGTGACATTCTTGATGGTGGTGGCCGGGCCAGGCTCTGCTCCCTGCAGCACTGCCTGGTGGGTGCATCCCTCCAGTTCACACCAGGATCTGTCCCTGAAGCTTTACCCAGTGATACAGTTTCTCACAACAAACCTGAAGTCTGGGAGTGAATTAAACTGCACAGAGAATCCTTACCCCTTCCACACAGAGCCCAGTCGGGACACTGGTGCCTGAAGCTTCACCTCAGCAGCCAAGCCTCCCTCTCCCCTCAAATCTGACGGGTGCACTCTTTCTCACAAACAACACTTATTAATTGAAAGTGGGATGGAGCAATTAGCTCATCACCAGGAGGCTAATGCTTCTCTCAGCTCCCACTGCTCAACTCCTGGCTGGAAAAGCTGAAATTTCTGTCCTGTTATCTGAAGAGCGAAATGACATTTCAGCAGCAGGGAACTTCTGCCAATAAAATCACAGCCTGAACTCATTGCTTCCATTATCCTTTAAATTATTTTCTGTACTTGAGGTGGATTTATTGCTAAGTCTGAGTTGTATATGTGAAAAGAGAAGGGTGAAGGGCACCTGGCTGCTCCCCCAATCCCCCCCCCCCCCCAAGTGTGAAATTCAGGGGCTGCTGCAGCTATGATCTAGCTGAAATAGGAATAGATATAACCCACCAATTTCAACAGAAGTCCCTTGTTTATGGATTTTACATAGAAACCAAAACCAGAAATGTGGCAGGAACCTGAACTATCCAACATCCAGGACAGATTGATGGTTGCACCCTTGCAGCATCCTGATCTACAGACAGGTTTGTGAAGCTTTTCTACACTCCCAATTTATTGCAACTGTGTCTTATTTTTTAGCTATTAACCAGCCAACTAGTTGATTCTGTGCAGCCGGAGGCAGCAGTGTGGTGGGAGCCAGGTGGGTGGCTGGGTCCATCCAATCAACCATGGCAGCATGCCTGACCTCTATTCAGGATTGCTCTTCACCATGCCAATGCCAGCATTTCACCTTTCATTTAAGCTATGCAGGCACTGGCTGCCTGATCCAGCCCATAATTACATGGCAAATCACTGCACGTTTCCCAACGGATAATTTTTCCCCTCACTCCCTCAAAGAAGTGATCACTGTAAATATTTACATTTACTTCTGCTATGGCTGAAAGTGTGAAGCTGCATTTTAGGACAGGCTGTCCTTGGCTTGAGCAGGAAGCAGCTCTGGGATCCAAAACTCCTGGAAACTATTTCTAATAGTTTAGTGGGATTTTTTAAATCACTGATTGTGACCCAAGAGGTCATTTCTAACCAGCATGGCTGAGAGCAGCATCCTAATCACTGAAGGTGATTAACGGTAGTATGCAGGGAGAAAGACCTTATTTTCTGTTGGCTGCCCATGTGTGTTCATAAAAATCTTTCTCTTGCTTCAGATCTTCCATCTCTTTTGACAGGACCAATTCAGTGCTGTGAAAATGAACTGCTCATAATGTGCTATAAGGTTTAAAACAAAAGAGACTATAAAATGCAAAGCATTTTGACATATAAACTACTGTATTTGGGCTCAAGGCAGAAATGACAGAGAGCTCCAACTGCTGGGCATATACAAATTGCAAAGCTCCCCCGCTAAAGGGTTTTAAACTTGAATCCTGCATCTAAATTTTAGTGGAGGTTGTGCTGCCTCCTTTCTCTCTGGCAGACGTATCACATATTTCAGTATTTTCTAGCATGCAGTTCAGTTTCACCAAATGCTCCCAATAAGTTACAGTGACCTACACAGTGCATAGTAACAAGGTCCTTTCCTGTGCTGGCAGCTGCCATGGTGGTGGGGAGAGGGAGGATTGGGGTACAAACCAGAGACACCATGCCCACAGTTGAGGTGCAGAGCTGCTGGAGCTGCCTCGTCCCACACAGGGGCCTCAGCACCTACGGTCCTACATGGGCAGTGGGAACCACCACCCCAAACTGCAGTAATCCTTTGGGTCACTTAATCCCCCTTTCCAATATGGGATTAGGACTTTCTATAATGGGTTTCTGCTAATTCCTTAAGTGAGTGAAGCACAAACAAATACATCTCCACAGCTAAGAAGTTTTTCTTGATGCTGCCACCCTCTTTCCATGCCCATCCTTTGAATACAATTTAGCAAGCACTCACATTCCCAAAAATAATTGCTCTGAAGCATCTTACAAGCACATTGCCTTCCCTGTTGCCTGCACAGACCACAAAACCTGTGCTACCTGTGGGCACATTGCAGCACCTAAAGCAAGAAGGGAGTGAAGGGCTGGGCATGGGTTGCTGACAGTAGGGCTATGGCTGGAGTAAGAGGCTGTACCAAAGTCCAGCTCAGCTCTAGTATGTTTCTTCCCATAGGGTTATGCGACTTCCATCAGAAAGGATGAATACCCGACATCCCTCCCAGCCTGGTGCTGAGTGCGGCGCTCCTTGTTAAGTGCAAAATACTGTATCCTCCTCCCTCGGATGCTGTGGGCCCCTGAGCTAATCTCATAGTGCAAATAACACACAGCTGACCTGTGGGAGACCACAAATCATTTTCATAGCCTGAATCCTGAAGAAGCTATCACACATGGTCAGTTCCCTCCTGCAGCCCTGTGGTTCTGTGGAGTGAAGCAGCCCAGGGTCAGCAGGATGGCCTGCAGACTGAGGGTGAAGGGACACTCAAGGTAATGAATAATAATAATAAAAAAATAATCAAGTAGTAATGGCATGATAATGGCATGTATTCAGCAGCATGAGGGCCCCTGGATCCCTTGTTTCCCCCCTTGGGTGCCATAGAAGCTCCCATGTCTGCCAGGGTCCTTGTAGCAGGGCTTGCATACCCAAAAGCTGCTGTGTTCAGGAGTCCCTCAGCTGTAAGCCTGTTTTAGGCAATAACTTTAAAAACCCAAACCAAACTAAACAAAAACCCCAAACAGGTAAACATTTCTACTCTTGTTAAGTTTCCGAAGAAAGCAAGGAAACCTGGGTTTCACCTTCAGTGCATCTCTGAAATGCAGCTCCTCCATGGAGAGACTGTCTCCCCTTCGCCGCAGCTGCAGGGCCGTACTTGTGCTTAGCGAGGCTGCTCCTGCTGTTACAGTCGGGACAAGGCACTTGAGAAGGCGCCGGAGCCTGGTTCCTTTGTGTACCGAAATTTCACCCTTGTGTTGTTGGATTTGCATTTGAAGCTGCTATTAACCGCCAGGGAAAAGAGGAGGCTGCAGAATTCGGAATGGCAAAAGAGGATGAAAGTAACCCAAAGAAAGTCTGTGAATGCACTGATTACTCCTGGCTGGGAAGCGTTGTTTGAGGCTGGTGCTGCTATCCAGGAGCGAGGCAGTGCTGTACCAACACAATTCCCCATCAGCAAAATGTTCAGGCATCGAGATAATTTAGGGCTGGGAGAGCTGCAACTCTGGCAAGATGCAACAGGGAATAGCTAACAGCATCCTTTGCCTGAGCACCAGTATGTGCCTGGGACTGGACAGGCACAAGGCCCTGGGGAACAGGCCATGGGAGAGGTGGAAATCTCCCCAGAGAGCTAGAGGTCACAAAGGGGTGATGTTTGTTCACTTCTGCAGTGCTAATGCAGTCTTTTCATCCCAAGGCTCCTGTGTTAAAGCCGGCAGGAGGGGTTAGATGCTGGACAGGGAGGTGCTGTTTCACCTCCCCATGGTCCCCTCTCGCTGCAGTGGTCCTTGCCATCTCAGGTGGGAAATACTCACGCTCAGACCCAGACTGCTGGATCTTACTCTTTATTTTCCCTCTTCACACCAGTATAAACACAACCCAAACCTCCCATATCGCTCCTCACTCTGTAGTCCCAGCACCTCATGCTATGGTCCTCACTCTCACCCATCACCAAGGCTTCAGAGATATGGACAGGGGGAAGGTCTGGCTGTCATATCTAGAAAGCACCTGGGCCTGGCCTGTGCAAGAAACTGCTTATCTCAGCAGCATGGCATTTGGGTACTTGCTGCTCTTCATGAAAGAGGAGATGAGTTTCCTGGGGTTAGATTAAAGGACATGGAGACACACAGACCACCCACTGCACAGAGCCTTGCCATCTCCCATACCATCCATCTTCCACCTTCCACATGCAGAAAGGGGAAAAAAGGATGGCAGGCAGCAGCAGAAAGGTATGTGTTGCTGAGCCATCGCTAGGCACATACATGATCCAGAACTGTGTATACCCACACCTACCAACACATGAGTGCAGGCACCTTTAGCAACAGGAACCCAAACTCCACATTATTGTTCAAGGCATGATCGCCAAAGGAAACCTGCATCGTATTTCAGTTTTCTTTAATCAAAGGTCTGGGCTAAATTGACCTGGCATAAATTGGTAGCTTGAAGGACTTGCCCTGAAGTGATCTACATACATATTTCATCAAGTCACCTTTAAAACTGCTGAGCCGGTGGTGCTGGCCTGACTGAGAGCTGCAAGGGGGCACCCATGTTTCGGACTTCTTTGCCATGGGGGCCAGCACACATGGCATCCCCTGAGCCACAGGAGAAAGGCAGCATGGCCCAGGCTCATTGCAGGGGACATTGTGTGTATGCCAAGGGGACAATAGCCATGAGGAAGTCCAGCTGCTGGTATTGCATTTAACTCAGGGGCATTTTATGGCAATATCCCAGAGCTACAGAAACCTTCTGTTAAAGAATTAAATTTTGGCCATATTTGTGATATTAAGTCACCCAGACATAAGTAATGATTCTTGCTAAAAGCCATTCAAATCACTGTTGATCCCACCTGAATGATGGGACACTAGCTGTTTCCCCCTTCCCACAGCACAACCAAGTTAAAGGCAAGTGGGCAAAGCCACAGTATCTCCAGTAGCATCATATGCTCCCGTCTTGCCACGAAGGACCTGGTACCAGCATGTCTGTGCAGCAGTTCCAGGGCAGCTCCTCCAAGCCAAGCCTCTCCACCTGCTATGAGGTAGAGCACACCCTGCTGTTCTGCCCATTACATGCCATATGAAATCGCTTCTCAGCCTTTGCTGCTTACGTTTAAGGGAAGGGGAGACAGAAGACAGACAAAAACTAATCTTTTGCTTTTGCTGCCTTTTCAGCCTCTCTGTCACACAGTTTTGGCAAGAGCAAGCAGCTACACAAAGTCCATAGGTTTCACACCATTCCTTCTGTTTTAATTAAATCCCACTGTTATTTTTATTTACTTAAAATTTTTACTTTCTCAGCCTGCTCGCTCAGCTCATGTTGTAACTGTATAATTAGCACCAGTCATTATGCAGCTCCCTAGAGTTTTCAAAATTGGCAGACTTTATCCATTTTACGCCTTTAGAATCTATCAATAATAATTTTGTGTAATTAAAAATATCCAATTTGCTCAGAAAGTTTAGTTCAGCATGGCTGTTGAACCATGGGCTCAATCCTATTAAGCATTTTCCAGGCCAGTGGTGGAGGACATGTTCTTCTCCCACCTCTGTCAGACATTCAAGAGTTAACTGCTGTATACTTTTATTAGCATGCTTTATTTCAGTATTACAAGTGTATTGTGAAGTTTAATTGGCAGGTATATAGTACAGCAAATTAAAATGCAGTAACATTTATTGCAAGCTCTGTTTATATGCTTTCATTTATTTCTGGTTGACTGTGGTTCACAGTAGCATGTTATTTTCAGCACAGCAGCCTTTTACGTATACCACTGTAACTGCTCTTTGTTTATTCCCTTGATGCATATTTGGAAGAAACTTACTTAACAAGGTCTGATTTAAAATAAAACCTGCTGAATTCAGAGATGTGGGTAGCTTTATGGACAGTTTGCAGATTTAAGGTGAGATTATGCAAACACGTATCAGACACAGCTGCAAGGCACTTGAGACTGTCCATACCTGAATATCCCATTCCTGTAACACTGGGTGGGAGCGACTCCCATTCCTGAGAAATTCAACAGCAACACGGACTGTGACAAACTTAAGCGTTCCCAGAAAAGCCCATCTATCATGCTCTGCAACCTGCAGGCAGGAACCAGCAGAAGGAGCGAGAAGGGAGAGCAGCAGCATGTTTCCAATCAAAAATCTGCTAGAAGGGCTGGCCAGGAAAGAGCTACCATCCCAGCTCCTGCCCTTCGAGAGGTACTCTCAGGATCTGATGCCCACACAGAACAGAAACCAGCAATACACCAGGGATATCATGCAATATGCAGTCTGCTATTCCTCTGCATGTCTATGTTTAAGCAGATGCAAAACTGCATAAACCGGACACAGGTCCCAATAGTAAAAAAAGTGTAAGCACTATCACAGTGCTAGGTCGTGCCTCCATCCACACCTGCCCTCTGCCCAAGGCTGCGCTGCTCCAGGGCACCCATCACTATCTCACACCCAAGGTACCCATCACTCACACCCTTCCTCTGCCTCATTTCTTCTGCTATTGTAAGATGGTTTTCCTGTGGCGATGGACCCTGTTTGAGGTTTCTAGCTTCAGTTTAACACTGCATCCCAGGGTGCCCGGAGAAAAGCTCCTCAAAAGACAGATCAATTATATCCTCACATTATTAGCTGGCAATAATGGCTTGTTATGAAAACTAATATTGAGGCACTTTTAAAAAGCGCTTTGAACCGATAAAATAATGTCTCCTTTATAAATCCTCTCTGTGGTTCATTAACCTGATAGATAGTGCCAGTTGCTATGCATGCAGAATTGCATGCTGTTTTGGAGTGGTCTGCTCAGCCTACAGAGCCTCTCATACTGCATCTTCCTCCTCCTCTGCGAGGGCTACCTTTGCTGGCCAGTACTGGGCATGACCCTGGTACCTTTCAGTGCTATTCCCATTCACTGCCCCAAGTCCATGGAACAGCAGAGATCAAGATAAAGTTCTTCCAAAAGAGTTGAGCATCAGCATGACTTTTCAGGCAGTAACAGCTCAATCATTCATTTTAATTAAACTCTAAGAGGTTGATAGACAGCAGTCACCTCTGGAAGATGGATATTACTTCATAACCCCGCTTTAAAATTGCCTTCTCTGAGGCTGCACTCAAAGATACCAGTCTAATTCCTCAAGCATAAAATATTTCAGTAATCTATTCAAACCTTGACATGCCAGGCTGTGATTAATCAGAAATTTAATTCTAAATGCCTTCTCAGAGAAATATACAATTGCATGAAATAGCATTTCTGTTTCTAAGAAAGTGAAAAAGCCAAAGTGATAATGTGGCAGACCCCAGACCAGAGCTGCAGGCTGGAGGAGCCCCAAGCCCACCCCTAGCTGGAGCAAGAGGAAACCATCTAGGCTGGAGCACCAAAACCTCAGTATTTTAATCAGCCTATGCAGGAGGCAGCAGAGTTCTTGTTTTTCTTGACCATGCCATATCAATGAATGACAGAGAAGCCAGAGTAGTTCCTGGTAAAATACCAGCCCTGAAGGGACTTGTGTGGAACATGCAGCTGGAGTAAATGAAATCCATGAACACCTCTACTTGGTGTTGATGAATTAGCTACTCTTGAATCAGCTTAATTGCTAGCTTTAAAATTTGCGCCACAGTTTAGTACTGCTCATCAGTAAGGCCAAGAAACAAAGGTATGTGTGCAAATATACATGGAAAACATGTTTCATAGGGTGTAATCTGTAGCAAGGATACACATCCCTCCCACCCTGTTTCTTACACCTCCTCACCCTGCCTGGCCATCTGGAACAAATGGGGAGGCTCTGAAAGCCTTTCTGGACAGTAATAAATATTTTAGGTCAGAATCTCTGTGCTTCAGGGTTGCTCACTGCCATGCTGCTACCTGCCTGTAACATATCTTCAGAGCAGGGGTGGCATGGACTGGAGCAAGCATCAGAAGATGACAGCCTATGGTAGCAGGAGGAGGGGAAAACGCAGGTCAAACAGTGGTGCTGCTGCTATGGCAGGAAACCCTGACTTATACTTATCCTGTTTATTTTTATATTATTTTCATTTCAACCTCTGCCAGTGAGTAGAAGACTATGACATAGTAAATATGCATGACACATAAGGCAGCAGCATCCCCTCCTGAGAGAGGAGAACTTCTGCAGTCAGAGGGACTTTGAGACTAAATCACTACTTCTGTTTACTTATAAAGGTGAAGTTTGGCTTTCTGCTAAAAAAAAAATAATAAAGAACAATCCCAAACCAATGTAATCCTCCACTAGCAAAAAAACACCTGCCTATCTGATGGCAACTGAAGTGCCAAAAGCATCTAGGGATGCTGAATACAAATGGACTGGGGTTAAGCATTTCCAGGCCTCAGGAGATTTAATGTATAAAGCTGTGTTTTATTTCTCATAGCTATTCTCAAGCTGGTTTCAAAATGCATGCGTCACTTCATTTTCACATCTTTGTATTGCTTTGGGTTTCGAAATATCGTCTTTGCTGGCTAAAGCTGAGCTTACAGTAAGCCATCAATATCAGTCATTCAGAATTAATGCCAAGAACTCCCAGCTAGTATTTTCTTCGTCAAAAGAGATCATTGGAGAAAGATACTAATAATTCTTTGTCGTTTGTAACAGTATTAGGATGTAAAAGTATTAAACAGCAATTACATGTTATCTGGTATGTAAATGGCTATAATCTGAATTTATGAATAAAGTGTATGGCTGAAGTGCACAGCCCACTCCATTGTGCAGGTATTACAGAACACTGGGGCTCATGCAGGATTTATCAGTTAGTTTAAATGTTTGCATTACAACAGGGACTGCCTTCATGAGTTATGTTTTGTGGAAGCCCAGAGGGCTCCCAGGGTATGGATGAGGCTGGTGCTCCCCTGCAATATGCCCTGGCAGCGTTGTACTATAAAAACAAATGGGAAAACTGGTTCTCAAAGGCAAAAAAAAAAAAAAAATAAAAATCAACCTTTTAATATATTGCAGTCAAAATTTCTAAGGAGCTTTCTAGCACCATGGCTTTCAGTTTCCACAGCCTGTATGGGGTTTGAATTATTTGTGTTCACATGCTGTTGACACCAAGATACTTCTTTATTATGCTACAATTTGGCCAAGTGAAAAAAGAAACCCAAACCAAACAAACCCAACAAATCCCTCAAACCCATGTAGTTCACTGATGGCCAGCAACACCCCAGCCCTTCTCTAACCCCTTCCCACACAGCCCAGAGCAGCCCAGGCACAGTCAAACTGCATCCTCGTACCCATGGCACTGGTCATCCTCTGGACTGCAATGCCTCTGGCACAATAAACCATCCAAGAAAAAATGTTGAAATGTTTTTAGCATGGGCAAGTTGCAGAAAGTTCAGAAATGGGGATTAATTTAAAAGCACCAATACTGGGCAGAGTTTGTACATAAATCTCTCTCCTTATCTCTATAGGCTCTGTAGACTGCAGATGGGGGGGAGCAGAAAAGGGACTCCCTTTTTCCAAGCCAATTCACTACCAAAACATTCATGGACTAATTTGCTTCCAACCCCCAACACTGTTGCTTGTTGTCTTTTCACATTCCTAGTTGTCATGATCCATTTCTTCCCTAATGAAGCTTGGAAAGCTTACCCCCATCATGGGGAAATATTCTGTCAGATAATGGTAAGCCTACTTTGAATGCTAAAATCCTCTTTCTTAATGGACTAAAAGGAAGCTGTTCAATTTCAACTACAGATGTTGGCATCCTCTGCTTTCTTACAGGAAATTCAGGCTGACACTTGGGGAGAGGATTCCAGGAGGGGTATCCTTGGTGCCCTCCTTCAAGTCTTTCGTGTAATTATATGTAAAATACAGTGTTAGATGAGCATCTGAGAACTGCGTACAAGCCACTACCGGCAAGCCTCCTTTAGGAAAAAAAAAATGTTGTATTTATAGATATTTGCTCTCTATTATCTTTTGCCATTGCAGTTGCTGAGGGATGTACTAAAGCCTCAGGGGGTTCCCTCTGGGAAAAGATATGGGGCAAGAAATTCCTTACAGATTTTAAGAAAAGGGGAATATCATTCAAGAGTAAAATTTTCATTTTCAAGGATCAGATTACACCCTGATCAAACAAAAATTAGCTACACTGAAGAAAACAAACCTCAGAATTTGGCATTCTAGGTCCATCTGCTGTTGAAAATATGGAAATATCACGAAAATATACTGGCTGCAAAGTATGAACACCACAGCCAGCTAGTGGGAAACACAAGAATAAAAACCATACTGATAGAGTCAACAGTAAAAAATGGGTAAAAGGACCTTAAAAACATAAAAAAACCCAAACAGACAAAAAACCCTCCCAAAACCCCGCAAAACCATGAAACCAAACAGGAAAATCAGTGTGGGGGTGGTGGCACAGAAAAAGAATACAAGAGAGAAGCCCCCCAGAATAAAAGAAGATAAAAATAAAGGGAAGAAATTGGACTGACAGAAAAAAGGACTGGGAAAGCTCCATGCTGTAGGAGAGTGACCAGAAAAAAACCCATACCAAGAGAGAGGAGGAGTGGGAGAGAGGGTGGAGAGCCGGAGGTGGGATCAGACCAAGAGTTGTGGGATGCTGTGCTATCATCTCACCTACTCTGCTTGTCTCTGAGCCTATCTCTAAGCCCTGCAGCACTGCTTGGAAAAAGATATTAAGGAGAATGCTAACCATTAATTATTAAATAGTGGGGAGAATTAAAAATTGAAAGAAATGTTAGATAATTTAAAAAATAAAATAGAGCTGTGCTGCAGAGGGGAACGCTGCATTCTGAAAATGTAGGAAGAGACACTTCAGATAAGTAAATAATTAATATTGCATTTAATTTATTCATATATCTTTACTTTACTAATGTTCCAGAGAGAAAAGAAGGGCTTAAAGGATGGGGCTGTGTAACTAGTTGCAAGGAGAGGGGAGGAAAAGCAGGGAACCCAGGGGAGCCCAGAAAACCTCTGACCACCAGCAATACAGCTGCTTTTCCTTTCCTGCACTTCCAGCATTACAACGTTTCACTACAGTTTTTACATTAAAGTTGTACTTTGATCTACATTTATATCAAAGAGGTATCTAAAATTCAGCCCCATTAAAAGCCATCATTAATTAAGATATTCCTTGTTCAAAAGCGGGCAGATAACATGCGTCCTTCCCCATGTCTCCAGCATGAAAAGGAAGTATTACCACAGCCCAGCACTGGGCTCTCCAGTCTATACCATCATGGAGAGAAGTATTATGAAGAGCTCCAAGCTCTTGCTGTTTCAGAGGGGATATGGCAGTACAACGGCGTATAAGCAGGCGCCCAGACTGGGGATTAGGCATCCCCATCACTGCTGCTGCTGCTGGGGGGTACTGTTATACTAAGGACACTAGCCAGCTACTTCTCCTTACCTTAGTAATGAACAGGGTGTCAATTAGCCTTGAGTGTTATTTGCCCATCATTTTAGGATCTCTCATGCCCCACAACCTCCACGCATGAGGTCTCATCAGGCGTTTGTTAAGGCAGGGCACCAACCCCCTGCAACGAGGGACAAAAGCCCAGGGGTGGCACAGGTCCTGACCTCCTGCTCCCATGCCCAAGGGGATGTGCTGGCAGCTACCTTTCCCCTCCCAGGATTTATCTTCAGACAAAACAAAGGAAAAAGCTGCCAACCACCATTAATTTCCGATTTTCTCCCTGAACTTTGTCCAACTGTCTAAACTGAGTTTGAGGAGTAAAGTATTTTCCTCAAGCACACATAATAGGCATAATCAGCAAAGCCCTATCTTTTGGCCCCCTAATATGCAATGTGATATGATGGCACTTTTTGGCAATAGTTGAAGTGATCTATAGTCATGAGAATATAGTCCCTGGGTAGAGGGGAGATTTATGGCTGTGGCTATAACAGATATTTTACTCCTCAGCAGCAATAAAGGCATGACTGAAAGCTCTACAAAATCAAAATAAATGCAGAGAATGAGGAAGCTTGTCAGGTAATAAAGGAAGTTCTTTAAATCAATGGGGAATTTAAGGGAAAGGTGACTGGAGTTTTGCAGGAATTGTTGCACAAGCCCAATAATGCTGTGTAATTACTTTCAGCAATACCAACTTTTACCTTGTCTGTGCTTAATGCTCTATTTTAAAAGATGTTTAAGCTTAATTAAAGTGTTTTTTGTAGATTACATTACAGTTTTGCAGATCTTTTCTTTGCTTTATGATAAACAAATACCAACTACTAAATTACACGTGTTGGGTGAGCACAAGTATCAAGAGTGTCTGGACCAAAGGCTGCTTCTTTAAAAGATCCCATGATTGGTTTATAATAGAACAAGGTAGAGAATCACAACTCTAAAAGCCTGAGTTGATACCTTCAGAATGATGTTTCCTATGCTGGCAGTTCACCCATGGAGTCTCTCTGAGCCAATACACCAAGGGCTGGGAGCTCCTCATGGCCAATAGGCACATCAGGGAAAACAGCCGGTTCACTGGCTCAGGGTCAAACCAGCCATTTCCTATCCATTAGAGGAAAAGGTCCAGAGTAGTCTTCTGTGACAGATTTCACAGCAAAGTTCCTAACTTCACATGACAACCTTGAATTGCAGAACAATACATGTGTTAATATATCAGAAAGTTATGAACCTTGAACTATGCCTATTATAATTTGTCCCCGAGTATAAATTTAAACCCTTTGCTCATTTGTTGAATGTAATCACAGACAAAACGTAACATTTTACACTACCCTCAGCGATTTGTTAGTGTCTGCCCCAACAAAATGCAGGTGCTGCTGTATGGGCCACCGTTATTGTATATTAGAGTAAATAAGTCATATTCTTGTGATGTGGGCAAGTGAAATTGGCCAATGAAGTACCAAGTCATTGACACCAAAATACAGAAAAGACTGCTTGAACCTCTTATAATAATGATGTCTTGCACTCACAGTATGCAAGAAAACGGTGTAAACATGTTAGAGCTCGTTTCACAAAGTTTCTGGGTTTATAGCAGCCAGCAGTGCTGCTGGGAGGGCCAGAACTTGGCACCTGCCATCACACTGGGGGTACCTCAGCCAGCTAAGCAGTGCAAAAGTTGCAACCAAAAATCAGGGTGCATGACTCATAGAAGCTTAGGCAGTACATGATACTCTTATCTTGTCAGTGATACACAAGATAATTAATCCCTTAAGGGCCCATGACACCAAGGTAATTTTTCCTACCTGTTAATTTAGCATCATCTGGTTACTGGATGCCATTTTAAATGAATGGGTTTGAGCATCTGTCAGCAGAGACTGGCACCAAACAAAGTTAAGGCTTCCAGCCTTAACCTCCAGCAAAACCTTCTATGTCAGCTTCTTGCAAGAATTCAAGCCCATCTTAGCACTTAAACCATACAGGACAGCTAATGTGGAAGAGGCAGACATCCAGCATCTGGTGTAAGGAATCCCCAGGAGGAGCTGGGATCCCTCCAGTGCCCCAGCCAGCCTCTGGCACAGGGCTGCCACCCAGAGGGGAGCTCAAGGGCTTGGGCTGTGCCTTCCTGGTGTGTTCTCCATCAGCAGGTAGTCCTTCACCTAGCGGTCACCTTGGGGTGGGCAGCCTGTCCTCTCCCCCAAGTCCAGTGGGTACAAGTGCTGTGCCAGGGCACAGTCTTCCTTGTCTGAGCTTTGAGAGCACCCTGGGAAGATAAATTACCACTCCTGCACCTGTGGACTTCTTTCCAGTATTGGTATGTGCAAAGTGTCAAGCAGATGTTCAATAAAATGATAGCTTTGTGCTCTTCAACAAGCGCAAAGGTATACCATTAAAATAGGCAAATTCTCAGCATTAAAAAAACCAAACCCAGGCAGGAATGAACTTTCATGTGCCAGAAAAGCCTAGAGTCACAAAGCAGACCTTTTACAGAAATGGTCCTGAGGCCATCTCTGAGATCTGGGCCAGCACTGAAGTCCAACTAACTGCAGTCAAGACCTGGGCTCCCACCCAAGGCAATGCTGGAACACAGAGGGTGCTGCATCTTTTCCCTCCAGCTGCCCCACAGCCTCTCCCATCTCCTGGATGGTATCCCATGGAAGCTCACCACCATCTAGCACAGGTTTGAGAAACATTTTTTTTCCCCGCAGAAAACATTCACAATAACTTAAAGTATTTGTTTAGGAGCTGGAATTTGTAAGACATCAATAAAATCACCAGAAATAACATCAACAATTAGATCACTGGAATTAACCTTCACTTCTAAATTTCTGCATGTCTCTCTCAGGACTGGGCATACCTCTGCACTCTCTGCACGCTCAGCTAAGGAGTTCCCAGGCAGTATTTTATCAAGGAAACATGTCAGGGCCTTTCTGTTATTGCTTCTTGTTTTGCAACATTAGTGTTAGTTACTAAAGCAAAGCATGTATTTTATTTTTCCCCTTGACAGGAACCATTGAGGGCTGTTGGTAATGGGAACTGGGGTAGGAACAGCTGGTGCATGTTTAATGGTGCATTGTTGAGTCGTTAACACAAAGCTGTTACATGCCTTGAAAAATACATTACAGGTCTCATGAAATTAAAAGAAAATTAAAATGCAAATGTTTATGCAAGATATATTCACTTCATCTTCTACCCCCCTCTTTTAAAAAACACTCACACCTGCAATGCAGGTGAATAAGACAGCTGCTCCTATGATAATCTACAGTTTACAGCATCATGGTCATGCCACCAGCTGATGGTTGGGCACAGCGGATGGGAGATAAAGGGACAGCTGTATGGCTCTACTGAACTATTGCTCTATTTGCTGTAACAAGGTAGTACTCCTTATGGCAACGGTGTTGCTTGTCCCAGCACCGTTATGGCAGGAGATAGTGGCTCAGTGCTTGGGCACTGCAGAGAGGGCTGAAATGGGTTGCCCCCAGTTAACAAGCAAAACAAGAGGTGAAATATGTAAGAGATTCATTCAAGTAAAAGAAATTATGCTCCGGTTATCTTGGTGCAGATAACTCATTCATTAAATCTTACACCAATTACATCAGCTTGAGCCCTGCTTGATATGCAAGTGAGTCAGGAATAAATCTTGGGAAAAGCCCATCCTAGACAGGGAAATCTAAGGGTCTCTGGAAAAAATGTAGGTAAAATTTGGGCCTGGGGGCACCCAGCCACAGATCTCTTCAATCCTACAGCACATGGCTTGTAGGGACCACTTCACCTTGCAGAATTATTTGAAGAATAAAGGAGCACTCAGTCCACGTTAATAAGGGACGGGAATCTGGCTCCTGGAGATCTGCTCTGTTACTACAGTTATCATCACTGCCTTTAGGAATATTAACCCAAATGGAAAGAGAGGAGGTGTTTTTTTAAGGAGCTGTCTCCACAATCTGATGGGCACTCTCCAAACCACCAGATCCCAGGGAATCATGAGAAATTTTCCATGAGCATTTGTTCAAATGCATAAGCTTCAACTAAGGATTTGCTTCCATTTGTGCTTGCATTTAATTGCCGATTTTAAATTTTTATTTTTGTTTTGCTAGCACAGCTATAAAATGGGGCAAAGAGGTTCATTTGGGCATGCAAGCATGTCCCAGGGCAAAGACTGTTTGGAGCCATCTCACTCTTAGTAAAACAAAAGCATCTGAAATGGATAGTCAAACACCTTAATTCTGTAATTGGGATCAAATCTGATATTTTAAACTAATACTGGAGACTAATTTGTCTAAACCAGAGCTATACCACTACCCATGAACAGAGGTTGCTCCACTGATATGTTCATACAAGACCCTAACAGTACATACAGGAAAGCGGCAGCACAGTGCCATACTCTATGTTCCCACAGTAATTCCTGATATTATTAAGTGTGGAGTTGTTAAATGCATCGTTGCTTGTCAAGGCTGCATATTCAGTGCAATAAACTGTGGCTTCCACAGATGAAACAGCATTGGCTTGTGTTACAGTAACTCAGGTACAGCTTCCAAACAGGCCCATTTTCTACACTACTGAGCAAGAGCCGGTAAAAGAAGTCCCTTAGTGGAAGGTAGAATAAACCAAGAGCTGTGAAAAGCTGTGGTCAACGCATACCCATTCACTGCAGCACCAGGTGAGCCATCAGCAGCTCTGCCTGCACATGACTGTGGTCACACATGTCAGTGATTACACAGACGAAAAGATCCTGATTTTTCACTGCCAACAAAACTGGGGCCTGGCCTGAATTTGTCTTAGTAAAGCAGTTGTTCTATTACGACAGATTTTTCCCTTTTCTAGAGCTGAAGAGAGCTTTTAGTCTTAGTATTCCTGATTATATGCAAGTTACGTGTTATGCTTTCATATGTTTTATTTCAAAGAGTAATCCCTAATTTGTCTGCACAGAAACATGGATAATCTCCCTTGATCCACAGGAGCATGTGAGTAGGTCACTAAAATGATAACATTTAATAATTTGTCTCAAGAGGTAAATAATTTGGTTTTTCTATTCTGCATCACTTGAATGCAGTGTGAATTGCTGTACTATACAGTTCCTGCTAGTAAGCTTTGATAGTTAGAGCTGATAGCTGCTAATTCTCTCTAAATCTCTGCATTCACCCTCTGGTGAGGAGGAGAAGCTTCACTCTGGGTGAACCTCACTGTTCACTGCAGATGGCTTTTGTCAGGTCCTCTTCCCAGAGTTTTGGAATGTGGATGAGGCTCTGCAGCAGGAGGACTGTCAGCTGCCTTCTGTCCCCATCCCATTTCACAGCCACATCACCTCCAGCATCCCACAGCACTGGTATGTGCTTTTGCTCAAAAGCTCAGATTACCAGAGAACTATTCATTTACCAATGTACGCTGTTGCAGCTCTGTACTGACCTGCATCACTTCCATAAAGCATCTACTCTAGCCACGGCATCAAACATCCTCTTTGTGGTGGTGTTTACTTCTGAGTTTCTCACCCACAGAGACTAGAGCAGGACAGGCAGAGAGCCTACCTGCAAGGGCAGCATTCCCTGGGATGCCATGCAGGGGATGCCCAGCGCAAGCACTAAAACACTCCCTCTACTGCAAGGGTGACTGCAAGATGCATATGGATAGAGAAAACCACCAGCTGGATTTTTAATGAGCACAATTCATTTTCTATTCACAAACACAAGTCAAATTCTTTCTAACCTTTTTTCCTGGTGGTCAAACTAAAGTGCATTCAGAGCAAGTAGACATGGATTTCTATCGCTGAACACACACAGGTGAAAAAACAAACATACATGAAAGCCCTTAGAAGATTCGTATTTCACATTTGAAACATGGACATGAGCAAGCACATTTTTTTCTCCTCCACTCAGTAACAGGTGAGGCAAATTACCAGGCATTTTGCTTCACAGATGCCTGGGATTTCCCAGCAGCCTTGCTGTGGTGTTCCCTAGTCAATGTGTCTTATAAAATGCTTATTCCCATGCACTTCAGCTTTACTTTTTCAAGGCAGCATTAGCAAACAATATCTTCTGAGGCCTTTGCAGTCCTTGGGAAGCTGCAAACCCCATTTAAACTCAAGATTGTCACAGCAGTACTTGATGACAGAGAACATTGCACAGTCTTTGTCACCAGTTCTAATTAATAGGGTGCCAGAGAGGAACGTGGCAGTAAGGGGCATGACAATAATCATCAGATCTCTTAAAACTCACCCAAACCAAAGCCCATGTCTTTCTCGTCTCTCTCCCTACTAACACCTAGTTGGATGTCTCATTGCTTGCCTTGTGTTTGTACAGAAGCCACTTCCATCACACACAGCTTGCTCATGCTTTCTCCATTTCAGCTTTTATCTTTATGAACCAAGATGCTTCTTCAAATGACAGTTCCCATCCAACTTTCTATTTTGGTCAGCAGAGAATCAAGACTGATCTCAGCCACTTAGGTTTCAGTGTAACTCTCTTACCTTATTTCCAGGGAGGTCAAAAGGGAAACAGCAGTATGCTGGCCATTGGGTGTATAACTCTGCTTTGTTGTCTGAAAATGACTAAGAATATGAAACAAAATTCGAAAGACTGACATTTTAGTTCAGTATTTATAAGCTTATTTAAATATAACTGGTCATTTAAACTATATGTTCCTTTCTTTAATACATGAGTCAATACAGATGTGAGAAGATAACAGGGTGCCCTCCTATCAAGCTTTCTTGGAATCTATGTTTTTTCCTATATATGACTTTTTAATGTGCATTATAAGAAGCCACCTCAGTTCTAGAAAGCAGTGCAGGTCCTATTTCATCTCATAAAGCCATATGCCTGCTGCCTCTGGGCAAGATCCCATTGTGATGTGCAGGTATCTCCATATGCTAAATCCTTTCCTTCCTAATGGCTTTCACACTACCCCTTAGATAGACATTTAAGCCGAGTGTACCTCCTTTGCAATTTACCTATGTTTCCTTAAAAATGTACATTACTAAGCATGCCCAGAGCTTGTAATGTAATTGAAGAAGGAAAAGCAGACAATCAAAAAAACCACACCTCAGTTTTCTTTAAGAAGTAGTAAAGTATAAGAGAAAGCCTCTTACATACAAAACTTAAAATTTTTGTACATAGATCACTATAAAGTCTTCCATTAATCCCCTCATATGAGATGTATATCCAATTAACTAGGACCAGCAGAATGTTTAATTAAAACTGCAACTTCAGTGATTAAGAAAGTTTTTCAAATAAGATGATAATTAACAGGTATTAAAAGTGTGGGGTGAGGAAAGAATCTATTTTAAGCTATGCCTATGAGGAAGACAGTCTGAATTCACCTTCTTTATGACATTTATTCTTATTGCTCCTACAAGGTAGGTCAATGTAATTATGTCTGTTTGCAGAAAATTACTGGAGTAATTTGTATTTGCTGAAGTTTTGAGAACAGCCAACAACTCCAGTGGCATGGCTGTTAAAGAGACATCACAAGTAGGTCTGCTAAGACCAGAGTTCATTTTCTCAATTACTTCTTCCATGGTGTCATTTTGCCCTTTCCTCAGACTGATGTAAGCAAAATTAATGGGTTCCTGGGTCTGATCATGAAGGGCATTGCCTTTATTGTCTCCTCTCTTATTTGCAGCACCCATAGGAAGAAGAAAGAAAAGAGCCTGATTGCATTAGGCTTTCTGAAACTCTTATCCCTGTTAGCAAAACTCACAGCAAGATGTAATAAGGACATGATTTTACATTGCAAGTAGCTAATTCAAGGACTCAGGACCCACTTTTCAGAGGCACCAGTAACCTGATTTGCACACTGGTTTTTGTCATAGCTTTGGGAGCTCAAGGCTTGCAGGTTCAGACCAGCCCCTAGTAATCAGAGGTCCCAGGTGCTACATGGGAATGTGTGTGGAGCACAAAGCACCTGGGCAAGAGTATAGCACAAGGCAAGGCGTAAGGGATAAAAGAAAAAGGTGTTAAGTCTTCAGAGTAAAGGGTATAGAGGGACACTTTTTGCTGGTCTCCCCAGCCAGTCAAGAAGATTTTGGGTCCAGTGCTCCATAAACTACTGCAGCCAGCCTCAGAAAGGCAAAAGCTTCAGGTGGAGCTCTTTGGCTGGTCCTCTTGCTTCATGACATTCCTTTAACCTGCCCAGTTGCCTGCTTAGGAAACAGGTAAAAAATCCAATCAACCAACAAAACCCAAACCACAGAGCTAACTGTCATTGCCCTTCTAAAAGAGCTGCCGTGAAGAACTATTGAAAGAGAAGAGAGTTACAAAATGCATCTGCCCAGTCCTGCAAGGTTCTACACCATGCCTCCCGTGTGATGCTTGTCAGCAACACCTCCAGTTCTAGGGAATTCACAGGTCCCAGGCAGCAGCAACCCATGGCCAGTGCCAGGACAGTGGTGGCCATCAGAGAACAAGATGAAACATAGAATCATAGAATAGTTAGTGTTGGAAAGGACCTTAAGATCATCCAGTTGCAACCCCCCTGCCATAAGCAAGGACACCTCACACTAAACCATGGCACCCAAGGCTCTGTCCAACCTGGCCTTGAACA